>JBBBDQ010001578.1:1285000-1397500 GCA_037127315.1 Ascarosepion bandense
AAAAAAAATTATGCAAAATAGTTATTATGTCCCCTATAAAAAAAAAATAATGAACTAATTAAAATCCTACTCCTTTCGATCGGATAAAAAATTCTTTCAAATTCTGCGTTTATTTATTTATTCATTTTATTATTTAAACCGCATATTTTTTTCCTAATAAGTGTGATAAAAACAATTAAAATAAATTAATTTTTAAATTAAGTTCAAGTTTTATTTGTTGTGCTCTCTTGCCTTTTTTGAAAAGACACTACCGAAAAATCTGACGTAATAATTAAACAGTTGCTATACCAAACGACATACTGACAATTTATTTCACATGTGTCTTTCATTTAAGCCCTTCAAATTATTTGTTTTGTTTTAGTTTTTAATTTATTTTAAATATGAATGGTTTGGTTAGTGTAGTGTAAAATCACACGAAATGAATAAATAAAAAGCAAAAAAACAACTCGAATGATTTTAAGCTTAATTAACGACACATATGAAATAAACTGTCGTTTTGTACAACAACTCTTTGATTTTTTTTTTTTTTTTTTTTTGTGCGTCTGTGATTTTATGGACTAACATTAAAAAACAAATGCATAGGAAAACTACAAACTTTTCAACGTGTTTAACTCAAAAACAAAATCTAACATTTCACCATGGCTCCTTATCCTTAGTTTGTTTGTTTTTTATTAATTCTTAGTATGTTATCATTTTGAGGGGATATCTCAACCACGGACAAGTTTGTTTTTTATTTATTTTGTTTTGTTTTATTTCATTTTTATTCATTTATTATTTATTTATTTTTTCTGAATGTGTACAAATTTTTTGTGTTATACTTGAAAGAAAAAGAGGAAAAAAACAATTAAATTGTTTTTCGGTTTCTTTTTAATTTTTCAGTGTTTGTTTTTGAAAAGTAAACAGAATTTAAGTTTTTTTTTTTAGAAAACTCAGTTCTGTTCTATCTGAATTAATTCTTTAAATGAAGTGTTCTGAAAATATGATACGCTAACGAAATAACTTGAGACTTTGTTATTCGGCTGCCGTTGAATTGGGGGCGTGTAGATAGCGTCTACTTGTCGACCGTGGTACTTCAATCAGAAGATAAGACAAGGGAAAATAAATAAAAGACAAATCGATATGATTTTGAAGTTACAAGCGGTTTGAAGACTTTCCTTTATTTTATTGACAATGATTAATGTTCTTAGATTTTACAAGCAAGCATTTACACTATAATATTCTTTAAAAACAAAAACACTGTCCCTTGAGGACATAATCGGTATGGCTTGCAGTTTTTTGATTGTCTTCAAATTACCTTAGTTTCTAGGGAAGGATAGTGGACTGGTTTTTTACCTTTACCTTCACTAGGGCTTGGAGTTTTCCTTCTCCTAGACTGGTGGCTAACTAAGGCTAGAGAGCTCATTCTTATCCTTCTAACTGCTTGGGCAGAGAAGACACATCTATGCATTTTTCAAGGGCATTCAATAGCTGAAGAGCAAAATGACCTCCGCTAGCATAACTGAATGTGTGGCTCTATTCTTCCAAGGGTAGTAGGTGGTGGACAGGTCTTCAGGAATTAAACTAATCTCATTTCTCAATCCCTGGTCACAATGGAGCAGAAATGACCCAGTAAATGTGAGAATGCAGGCGATGACAAATAGATCCCCTCCCCAAGGTATTCTACTGGTTGTAGTTTGTGCGAAACCTTAAATTAAGCGAGATGTTTTTATTAATGCTTCTCTATTCGCTTTAGTTGCTACACTGATTTTTTTTTTTTCCCTAAAGGGTTACAAAAAAAAAAAAAAACGGAAAACAAGCATTTCAATTATATAGATACCGGTAAATTTTTGATTTGTTCCCCGAAGGCCTTTACTCCCGTATATGCTGAACTCAAATTGATAATTGTTTATTGAAGAAACCTACCTTTTTTCATGTTACCGACCAGAAAAAAAAAATCAGACTATATCTACCCCTTACCACTGTTCTCATATCTGATTCACTGCTGAATGACTTGAGGCGTAGGATACTTATTTCGGCTTATTTACTTCCTTTGAGTAATTACTCCGCGATTTGTTTGGTTTCAGAACTCAATTTCCGCGTAGTTATTTCAAAAAGGACGTAAAAGGCCAAAAAATCGGCAAACTACGCGTGAAGTCATTTTGCAGTGAATAACTTTTTTGAGGCGTGGTTACAGGGTGAAATAAACAGCGACAAGAAGTACGATATTTTTTCTGGTCGTTAACTTGAAAAAAGGTAGGTTTTGTCCATAAACAATTATCGATTTGAGTTCAGTATATACATTTGCACGGAAATAAGGATGTTTTCGAAAGATTTGAAGGGGTAAAGGCCTTCGGGGAACAAATCAAAAACTTACCTAGATACCTTCACTCATTTTCAATAACTAACTTTTAAATTGAATTTTTAAAAATAAGTTTTCTTGAAACTTTTAGTTTTAATTGAAAGCTAAATGATTAATTTTACTGTTTCCAGCAAGCAAAATATTCTGGTGTATTTAAAACAAATTATATTGACTAGAATTAAAATTTTGAGATTTAAAAAAATTTTCGACCCTTTTTGAGCGATCGACACATTTGTAAACAAAAGTTAATTCTCGGTTTTAAAAATCTTGCTAAAAATAAAATACACATCTGTAACATATTATCTTTAATGTTAAATTTGATTTACGCAAGTATTACTTATTCATTGCGTGAAATTTAGAATAAAACTATTTTTCTTAAACACAGTGTTGAACTTTCTGACCTTTACCCCGTTTGAAATGTGATGACAGTTCGACAGATGCGAGATAAGTGTATGGCGACCGAAATTCATAATATATTTGTTATATTATGATTTAACTCCACATTCCATAGT
The DNA here is from genome assembly GCA_037127315.1 of Ascarosepion bandense. Classification (NCBI taxonomy): domain Eukaryota; kingdom Metazoa; phylum Mollusca; class Cephalopoda; order Sepiida; family Sepiidae; genus Ascarosepion; species Ascarosepion bandense. Next base: position 1,287,851 of record JBBBDQ010001578.1, read on the forward strand.
CTTTTTTCGATAAGTACGACACAGAGATCCGAAGGCGAATTGGCATGGCAAAGGACGCGTTCCAGAATCTGAGTAAAGTACATAGGCACAGGAAAATTTCACTAGAAAGTGCTAGATTGCTATGTGATGTCAGTTCTTCAATATAACAGTGAATGCTGGACAATATCATCAAAGATGAAGGAAAAACTTGAAGCAACCGAAATGTGGTTCTACAGAAACATAGTGGGGGATCAATTTCATATCACAATCAATACGTAAACTGACCCCTCACTTTGTGACCACAGTAGTTTCTATACATTTATATTCATGAGATCCAAAAGCACAAGGATGCATTCCAGGAGCTGAGTAGAGTATTAAGAAACAGGACAATTTCGCTAGAAACAAAGAGGAGAGTACAGGTTTGCTATGTGATGTCAGTTCTTCAATATGACAGTGAATGCTGGACAATATCAGCGAAAATGAGAAAAAAAACTTGAAGCAGCAGAAATGTGGTTCTGCAGAAGGATGCTGCGGATATTGTAGACTGAGCATGCGAGCAACGATGAGGTGTTGGAAAGAATAGCAACGAAAGAAAAGTAATAGTGAGCATCAGGAAGAGACAACTGAAGTTCCTGGGACATGCAATGAGGAAGGAGGGCTTGGAGAAACTGCTACTGACAGGCCAGATAGAAGGAAAAAGAGACAGAGGAAGGCAGCGGATAACATATTTGAAAGGCCTGAGCAGGTGGATGACGGAACGGGACTTGTGAGGCGTAACAGGAGAAAACGTACTAAGAGCCACCGGGGATAGGGAGACGTGGAGAACCATAATCACCTAGGTCCTGAAAGGACAGGGCATATAGAAGAAGATTCATGTTGACTGGGATGACACCTGGAAAATACAAAAAAAAAAAAAAATAAATAAAAATAAGCGACGTTCTTCGTTAAATCTATTATCTAAATCTAAACTAATTTATAAATGGAACTTTGTGTGTGTGTGTGTGTGTATCCGTTACCTATAGACTCCGAAATGGCTAAACCGATTTTCTTGAAAATTTACACAGTTGTACTATAAGCGTCTGTGAGTATTCTTAGCTAGGTTTTGTGTCGAGGTACCCCCGATGAATATCGAAAATTGATTATCGAAAAAATCGGGTTATAGGAGTGGTCCGATTTTAATCAATTTTGATACACTCATAGACAAAGACATAAGAAAAGATATTCAGAAGTTTCAAGGTTGCAGTTCATACAATAGTGCAGAAAATCGATAATATATATATATATATAAATGTTTTCATTACACCCGAGCAACGCCGGGCTATACTGCTAGTCTATTATAATCTAAAAAGTTTAGAAAATATTAAACTGGATTTGGGTAAAAATTTTAAATCGACGAGTAGCGACAGGTTTGATAGTGAGAAAAAGTAAACAAACTTTTATTGTTTACAAATAATTGATTTGTTTCAAGTTGTTAAAATGGGGAAGGCAAGTCCAGATATAGGGATGAGTAGATATTTAAAAAAAAAAAAAAAAAAAGAAAAAAAAAAAGGTAGGAACATGAAAAGAAGGGAACTAGAAAGAAAGTGGACAAAGAATAACTAGACTAAAAAGACGGGCTTAGATAAGAGGCAATCTTGCGTAGAACGCTAGGTCCATGGCCGTATCTGACTACCGGGCACGGGTCCGGGCCGATCCGTGCAATCATCGTGAAAACCCGGGTAAGGAAAAATGTCTTCGTCAGAAATCAAACTAAACAATTCACAAAGAAAGAAAGAAAGATCCGACTGAACGCAGTAAAAATCTGTTTATTTATTAATTTTGGGAGAAAAAACTGGTTATACTCAGAAAGTTCGACCCCGATTTCCTGCTTTCCTTCACGTTCTGCGCCTAACTTCCATTGGAATAGCCGCAAAAATTCCGCAAAAATCATAGTATCTGGAAACAGATGACACTGATGACGTCATCAAATTGTCAACTAATAAATCCGGGCAATTTTCTCTGTGCCCGGTGTTTTTTTTTTTTTTTTTTTTTTTTTTTTTTTTAACATCAGCTACGGCCCTGGCTAGATCAATTTTGACCGGGAACAAAAAGGAAAAATGACAAAGAAATTTAAAAATAAAAATAAAATAAAAAATAAAAGGGAAACATGAAACAGCGGCAAAAAAATAAATATCTTGGCTAATACGATGAGCACTTTTTTTTTTTTTTCGTTATTCAGGCATTGAAGTCAGATATCTATGCACATTGAGGCTCGTTCGTTCATATATTTGTAAAATTCTGATACGTGTGTGTGTGTGTGTGTGTGTGTGTGTGTGTGTGTGTGTGTGTGTGTGTGTGTGTGTGTGTGTGAGAGAGAGAGAGAGATAATACTGAAAAGGAAAGCATAGGTAAACACGTGCGTGATTCGTATCCAAGATTTCCATAGTTAAATACTACTATGTGCAAGTGTCAGTTCTTTCTAGGATTCGCAGTTGCTCAGCATCGTCCTCTTTTCAAGATCAAAAGCAGGATGAGAGGTGATTTTCTAAGCGCAGCTTAGATGCGACCCAAGGTCGAAAATACTGGCCACCCAATGAGGATCGAATTCACTATTCAATCAATTGTAATAATTCTAACGAGACAAGTTCGCTACCGATAATTTGCAACAAAGCTTAGTCAATAATATCATTGTTTCCCAACATGACAGCGATTCATGAGGACTGCAAAAAAGGTACTCCTGAGAAATTGCAAAATAGTTAAAATAAATAAATAAATTACAGAAGTAATGAAAAAAGAAGTAAATATATTTACACTTCAAGTTTGGAACATCAATCCTCATTGGGACTTTAGACCGGGAAAATTGTTGCGAATAAAATATCGATATACATGTAAAAACTTGTGACTTGTTTGTCTGTTCACATTAAATACTTGTACGCCAAGGCGACTGAAATCTGATGGTAGCTGATTTGCATGCTGTGTACACGCACCTGATACATTTCTAGCGATATTGGTAATTAGTCATGATGAAAATTAATATAGTAAATAAATATACGATAATAATAATAATAATAATAATAATAATAATAATAATAGCAAAATTTAAAATTGTAATTTACTTATACTTTTCGGAATATCTAAATTGTTTTTTCTACGTTTGTATCTTTTCATTATAAAATAAAACTCATATTTGAAATGTTTTTAAAAATAGACATGTGTCTGAGAAAGAAAATTCATACATTTTAATAAATGCCACTTTTTTTTTTCTTTTTTTTTTTTTCTTTTACACCTTTGTTAAAAAAAAAAAAATTAACTACAGACAGATTGACTTAGAAAAATTGGTCCGGAGTTTCAATCGTCAGCGACACTTGATTTCCAAACACTGTTTTCTTTCGGTTGAGGGATTCGCTTGACCTAGATTTGTGTAGATGTCTCGGCACTTTTAAGTTGACCGACCACAACCTGTTACCAAGTTTATAATTTTCTAGGTGGAAGAAACTTGAAAGTTTTAGAGTTTACTCAAGCCAACAACGACTGGTTGAACATTTTTTTTTTATTACCACGTGATTTTTTTTCTATTATATTATAGCTATTTCCTATGTTATTTTAGATTTTAATTTTGGCCTCTTAATTGTGGTATAGACTCCCGAGACGATGCTTCCCTGACTACTTCAATCTTAATCTCTTTAAGTCTAGACTCAACGGATATCTATTCTACATTTTCTAATAAACGCGTTTCTTTTTGAAATCCTTTAGAAGAATTTCACTCAGTAACCTCTATCTTTAGTGGTTCTTAGTATTATATATATATAAGAATGTTTCAAAATGTTTACAGATTTTTGTACATTATCCTTAATCACGGTGACAGAAATGTTTTCATGAGCACTGTAGAATTTTGCAAGTTTTTTATTTATTTTATTTATTTATTTTTATAAAATGCTTTCAAATGTTTTTTCTAATATTCTATATCAGTCAGTTAAATGGCATACGTGATTTACGCTTGGGCGATCATGTCTCAAAAGAGACATGACTAACTGAGCAGAAGATTTTTCCGCAGTAGTTGGCATTATTTTCTGCGATAGACTGGTTGACAACCAAGACAATAGAACCCAATTTGTCCTGTTATTCAACTCCCAGCTGGGGAAGGGAGAGGAGATGGATTATATTATATTGATAATTGATAATTAGTAGGGGATCAATTTATTACTTCATAACAAAAGAAAACAGATCCCCCACTTTAGGTCCAACAGGATTTTTAATTGCCAACCAATCAGTCTACCACAGAAAGTAATGTCAGCCTACTGCGGGTAAAGCTTCTACCCAGTCAGTCATGTCACTTTTAAGACATGATCGCCCAAGCCTGTATCACGTATGGCACTAAACTAAATATAATAGTTGGAAATATAATTAAAGGTTCTGCTGGACATAAAGTGGAGGTCAGTTTTATATTGTTATGAAGTAATAAACTGATACCCCACTAATTATTACTTAATAATATAATACATCTCTTCCTCTTCATAAAGGGGGGGGGGTTCGGTTTTCTATTGTCATAAAATAATAAACTGATCTCCCTAGAATTAGTACAAATTAATTTGATTAGAAATTAATACAATTAACGGTGATGTGGAACCTGTAGTGGGGGATCTGTTTTCTATTGCTATGAAGTAATAAAGTGATCCCCCACTAATTATTGCTTATCAATATAATATAATCCATCTCTTCTCCCTTATAAGTCTCTGAGAGAAATGGATGAGATTAACAGGATACCAAGCAGCCTTTACGGCCTACACAATACCCATAAACCGAGCACCCCTAATGTGTCCTGTAGTATCGGGGATGAGCAGCGTGCCCCACAAACTAGCAAAAGCTATAGCAAAAATCTTAACTCCACCTCCTCGGAACAGTCACCACTCTAGACGTTTTAATTATTAAATTTTCAATATTTACATAAAGTTGATACATTCTTCGCTCAAATTGTGAAACGTTGAAATCATATTTCAAGTATGACGGTCACCAGACCGGGATTGCTGCCTTCAGGGCCATGTATATATATATATATCAATCATTTCACCCTATTCAAGGCGAGATAGCCACTACTGTGCAGGAAGTAAAAATGAGTGAAAAAACTGGGTACAGGGAACCACTGTGTTCAATGTCTATAGAATAAATACCTTCAAGCGTGGCTCTTTTGTGTCACGGTTATAGATTGGTGTCTATAGACAGATTCTTCCTTTATATATATATATATATATATATATATATATATATATATATATAATGTCATCCGCAGACAAAAAAGAAAAAAATGGCAAGGAAAGACTGTCTGCATCAGAGAGATAAGAAAATAATTATCGTGGCTAATAGGATGATTCCGTCTGTGTAACCCTGATATAAGAGAGTTGTCGGGGGGGGGTGTCGAATAAAAGTCTCTTATATCCGGGGTTCTCTTATATACATTACCACAGGCTCTAATTTGGGACCAGAAAAATATCTCTTCTATCCGGGTCTCTTATATCCGAGTTTGTTCAGTCATCGAAGGTATAGCTCATGAAGGAGTTAAACAATTGATTAATTTGTAAAAGCTGGCGCACACAAACGCGACTAGACATGGAATGAGGATGAATTTTGGTTCCTATAAAATATCTGAAGATCAGTTATACCGTCGATTGAAACTTCAATAAGTTAATCGCTTAGTTTGTAAATTTAGATTTTAAGAAATAAAAAAATAAATTAAGAAGAAAGTGTAAAAACTGTAAAGAGATCATTATGAAACGGATAAAATGGTGGATTTTTCAGTCGATCTTTACTGATGCAATTAAAAAGACTCTCTGAAAATTTGAGGGTTTCAATTTAAATGACATAATAACAGTGAATATCCAGAGGTTCTCCATATACCTGAAACTTAGTTAAATTATTTATAGTGTGTGTGTGTGTGTGTGTGTGTGTGTGTGTTTTCAAAATGACATATAATGTATATTTTATCGGCTGTCTGTCTCCAAACATTTCTCATTAAATATTCATCTCATGTGGCCGACTTATACTATAGCAGGTCGTCTCTCGATCGACCCACAAATATGAAAAATGATACGTCGCACGCCTGCAACATTTACATGCACGTACATATTAATATTGTGTGTGTGTGTGTGTGTGTGTGATGTAAAAAATATATATTTGTGGGAATAACAGTAGGCATGTGAATATGTGTGTAACTCGCTTTTCTCTCTCTCTCTCTCTCTCACTCTCTCACTCTTTTATATATAGATGTGCGTTGTGGTGCAATAGATATCGACTCGGAACGAGAAATCGGGGAGCCGAGTTCGAATTCCAGTTGAATTTCTTGCATTTACTTACGCACAAATACCCTTGGGAAAGGTATGAATCCGTCTCTTCCTTCCAGTTATGGGTTAAATAACAGGACAGATTGGGTTCTATATCCTTGGCTGGCAACCAGTCTACCGCAGAAAGCAATGGCAACCTACTGCGGGATAATCTTCTGCCCAGTCAGTCATGACTCTTTCGAGACATGATCGCCCAAGCGTGTATCACGTATGGCACTTAACTGACTGATCTGCCTTTTTATTTAAAGTCAAAACAAATAGGTATTTCTTCTTTTTTTTATCTTTCTAATGTCAAAAAGAATGGCAACGAAAAGAAAAGTAATATTGAGCATCAGAAAGAGACAATTGAAGTTCCTGGGACATGCAATAAGGAAGGAGGGCTTGGAGAACCTGATACTGACAGGGCAGATAGAAAGAAAAATAGACAGAGGAAGGCAGCGGATAACATATTTGAAGGGCCTGAGCAGGTGGATGACGGAACGGGGGTTGCGTGGTGTAACAGGAGAAAACGTACTAAGCGCCACCAGGGATAGGAAGACGGGTAAAGCCATGATCGCCTACGTCCTGAAGGGACAGGGCACATAGAAGAAGGCTATATATGCTGTTCATAAGAAATTATAATATGGGTATAAAATGGGGGATCAATTCTATATTATAATTATATAGAAACTGATCCCTCATTTTGTGACCATGTTAGTTTCTATACATTTATATTCTAGATTTATGGGCTTGAGCTAGTGGATGACAGAACGGGGTTGCATGGTGTAACAGGGGAAGAAGTGCTAATCGCCACCAGGGATAGGGAGACGTGGAAAGCTATGATTGCCTACGTCCTGAAGGGACAGGGCACATAGAAGAAGACTATATATGCTGTTTATAAGAAATTATAATATGGGTATATAATGGGGGATCATTTCTATATTATAATTAATATAGAAACTGATCCCTCATTTTGTGACCACGTTAGTTTCTATACATTCATATTCTAGATTTATGAGCTGGATGACAGAACGGGGTTGCATGGTGTAACAGGGGAAGAAGTGCTAAGCGCCACCAGGGATAGGGAGACGTGGAAAGCCATGATCGCCTACGTCCTGAAAGGACAGGGCACATAGAATAATGTCAATTAAAAATTGCTTCATTATTATTATTATTATCATATTATTACTACGTCTAACTGTTCTAAAGCCGAAACCGTTTAAAGATTGGATAATAATAATAGTAAACCTTTTCTCTTTTTTTCAGATTTGATTTTCAATGAAAATCTCAAGATTTTATGGGGAAAAATGAATTGCCAAGAACCAGCAACGAACTTACGATTAACATTCCATTCTGACCGACTACTGAACTTTGCCATGGAAATCAATCCAACTTGTGTAGTACCTTCAGCTTTGTCACCAATAGATTCCTCCACTTTTATTCCTTCTTCCGGCCACTACTGACCTGTCCTCACTTCCCTATCTACGAACGGGAAAAGAAGTCTACGAAGTCAATAGCAGAATGGTGTTGAATAATAACTGCAAGGAAATGGCATATATTATTGGTTCTCGTCTACTAGTTGCCTGGGCGTTGTCACTCTGGACCGTCAACATTTTGGTTTGCCAACATCCGAACTATTTTATTATTTATGTGATTTGAGGATATATATATATATATATATATATATATATATATATATATTGTTGAAACTGTGACATAATTCATTTCTGATATGGTAGTTTCCAGACTATTTAATTGTTGTTTTTATTTTCTTTATTTTCTCCTTTTTTTTTTTTTTTTTTTTTTTTTTTTTTGTTTCGAGTCGTCGAAACAATAATCACTCCTTGAAAACAAACAAGCAAACAAACAAACAAAATATATTTATTAATTTTCATCTTTTTTTTGTTGCTTTTTCACGTAGAACATAAAGCGATATGAAGTTTGCTTTAATGATCAGATGAAAATAAAACCGAGTTAGACCTACTAATGAAATTCGAACAATGTCAGATTTTTACGTCTTAATCAGGATATGTATAAAAAACGAAATAAGAATGTAACTATATGGCTAAATTTGAATTTCGCCTAATGATGGTTTCTGTGGCCTAATAAGTAAGAGTTCGCCTGTGTAAGACGGGCTCTCAATGATATTCAATGCGAATTCAAGTCTTGTCGGTTCCTACCTCCTTGTTTTTGTTCTGTACGACATACTCAACCGTCACAGTATGTCTAAAGATCTTTCTATAAAAATCCACAGAACGTAAAAAGAATATATATATATATATATATATATATATATAAAGAATGTTGCATCTAACAAATTAAAAAAAATTATTTATTGAAAAGAAATCATGAAAACCTTTCATTGAAAACATTCCAAAGAATTTATTTTAATTGATTTTATTTTAACCAACCATTAGGTTAATTGTCCACACCCAGTGCACAAGCGCCATCTTCTCAATTTACAAATATTCAGAAATAATTTATAAGTTCAGATAAGAAGAAATTAGAGAAACAAAAGTAGCAAAAAATATTGTTTTCAATTTTATGAACATTTTATGAATAATTATTTCATTTTTTTTTCTTATTTCAAATCACTTAAAGATACAGTAAAAAAAAAATGATGTACGAATTTCCGGTCTTGGAAATTCTCTGCGTTATACGACTACTTGACTTGATTTCCATATATAGGATCACAAATACTACTGAGACTCGCGCACATACACATGTTCATAAAAACGTACCAATCATGAATATAAATATGTACATACAAAAGGACCAAATTATTTCGCTATAATAATAATAATAATAATAATAATAACAAATTATTATCATTATTTTAATCTCGTTAGTGTTGTGAATCTTTATTGCAATAGAAAAGTTCTAAACGAGGGTCAGTTGAAAAGTTCATAGGCTGACCAAAATATAAATGTAAGCAGACACACCAGCTGGTAGGCTAAAAGACACACCAGTGTACTACAGCAGGACGACCAGCTTTTGTATTCTATTGCACTAGTATGACTATTTATTATTTATATCTTAGTCAGCCTATGAACTTTTCAGCCAACAATCATAAGAAAATTTTATAATCGGAAAATGACAGTGATTTTTTTTTTTTTAACGTTATTGTGACTCATTTTTCATATTATGCTTTAAAAAAATGAATCCTTGGTATAAGTGAGGAAGAAATGATTTCTTGTTTTTATTTATTCAAAATGTTTTTTTCCTTAAAAAACAAAACAAAAAAACAAACAAAACAAAACATTACAATGTTTTATTTTGTATTGCTTGTATAATTTAAGCCTCTTATAAATCCTTTCGTCCTTACTATTTTTTTTTAATTTATTGTATTACATATAAAAAGCTCCGATATTATCCCCACCTCCTCGATAACAACTGGCCTAATTTCAGATGCTAAATGCTGACGTTTAATGAAAGTTTCATAAAAAAAAAAGAAAAAAGAAAATGCAGAGAATATACCATTTGGATTTTCAGCAGAAATTTGTGATAGTGTTCGAGAAAACTTATGAAAAATCTAAAAAAAAAAAAACGATCATAAAAAAGAATAATAAATATGAATTAATTAAAAAAATATTATTTTAGCAGCTATCTTCGTGTTTATTGCAAATTCAGAGCATTTAAAACGCATACGTATATACACAAACACACATATCTCACCTCTACTTACACATATTAATAATAATATACTAATAATAATATACAGGGTGTCCATAAAGTCCGTGTGCACTTGACAAAATTTATAACTTTTACGGCGTTGCTCGGGTGTAATGAAAGCTTTAAAACTAATCCATGGTCCTGGAGCTCAGACGCTTTGGACGTTGGCACGAAAGACTGAAAAGCAATAGTTGTTTCCAGTTAAAGCGAAACCGTAGACTGAAAGGAAAATGAATGAATGTAAGTCAAATTTTGATTTCCTGGTATCGATATCAAATAAGTTTTTTTCGTCGTAAACTGAATTTTGAAGGCTAAATAAGTCCTCTGAGTAAATGGTATTATGGTTGAGACTAAGAACTACAATTATACCCGAAGCAAAAACTAAAATAAAAGGGTTGAAAAACTGATTTTGATCAGACCCGGTATATATTTTCGATTTTCTGCACTATTGTAAGAACTGCAACCTTGAAACTTCTGAATATCGTTTGTCTTTGAGTGTATCAAATTTGATTAAAATCGGACCACTTCTTCTATAACCCGATTTTTTCGATTTTCGATATTTATTGGGGGTATCTCGACACAAAACCTATCAGTAACACTCGCAGACGCTTATAGTACAACTGTGTAAAATTTCAAGAAAATCGGTTCAGCCGTTTCGGAGTCTATAGGTAACGGACACAGACACACACACACACACAAAGTTCCATTTATAAATAATTTTAAATAGATTTGTATTTGTGATAGAAATGATCTGTAAAAAAATGTTATAAAGTTTAATATACCTAGTTTTAGGCATAGTTATTGAATAATTCTTTACCACAAAATTTGCAACAATTTTTAGATAAGTAAAAAAAATATGAACTGCAAAATTGTATTACCCTTTGTATTGCTAATGATGGAGGACATGTGGAAACTTAAATAAAATTTCAATAAAACGTTAAAAAATATAGATTTACTTCTTTCTAATACTTTTTACAGATTATTTCTATCGCAAAAAGTGCACACGAACTTTTTGGACACCCCGTATTAATAATAATATATTAATAATAAAAGAAATGACTAGAGGAAAACATTTTGTTCATATTCGTTTCGTTCCTTGAATAATTTTCTTAAGGCAAATGTAGAAAAATTATTTCGAAACATTTATGAAAACGGGTAAAAAAAAAAAAATCATAAAATGAAGACCAAATAGAAAACTTTTCAATCTAAGATATTTCGCTTTTATTTTGCTTCTATCAGAGAATGAAATATGAAGAAAAAGAAAGAAATTCTAGTACGTTCACCTTTTGCGTTGTTTCCATTTCATTGGTCGGACATGTTTTCACGTGAATTCGACTCTAGAAACAAACGTCAATATAACATTTGTCGTTCCGAATCCAAGGAAAAAATAACGCTTCCCTCCGAATTTCTAAGAAATTAAGATTTCAAGCCCACCTGGATATGTATAGTTGAGAATAAATAATATTCAGTCAATTAAATGCCCTACGGGATACACGCTTCTGGGCAGAAGATTATCCCGCAGGAGTTTGCCATTACTTTCTACGATAGACTTGATGTCAGCCAAGGCTATAGAATCCAATTTGTCTTGTTATTTGACTCTTAGTTAGAGGAGGAAGAGATGTATTATATTATTAAGTAGGAATTAGTGGGGGATCAGTTTATTACTTCATAACAATATAAAATTGATCCCCCACTTTATATCCAGTAAAAGCCTTAATTATGTTTTAAACTATTATATTCAGTCAGTTATGCTATACGTGATACACGCTTTGGGTGATCATGTCTCGAAAGAGACATGTCTGACTGGGCAGAAGATTATCCCGCAGTAGTTTGCCATTACTTTCTACGGTAGACTTGATGTCAGCCAGGGCTATAGAACATATTCTGTTCTGTTATTTAACCCATAACTGGAGGGAAGAGACAGATTAATACCTTTCCCAATGGTATTTATGTGCAAGTGAATGCAAGGAATTCAAACTCGGCTCGCCGATCTGTCGTTCCGAGTCGATATCCACTGCACCACAACGCACATCCTTAAGTAACATTATACGCTGAAATTAGGATTAGAGATCGTTCGAAAATCTCTCAGCGTTGAGGAAAGGAGAAGGTTATGCAAGACGCTTTTAAGCCATTAATCAAGCGAAAAATTATGATTGTATATAAATGTTAGCTTGTGAAAGAGGGCTTTCTTTTATGAAAGGAAATATCTGAAAATATTTAGGCTGTTTATTTATGTCTATGCTATATATATATATATATATATATATAATGTGGTTAAATGAAATAGACAAGAGGTAAACTGTATTTAAATCACCTACGCGTTTCGTCCTGTGATGGACTTTATCAAGGCAAAAAGACGAAATGAGCTTTATTCGAAATGACGTATCTATAAACAAACAGTGTTGGCAACCACAAAGACGCTCACAAATCATTTCAAAAGATTAACATTTGTTTATAGATACGTAATTTAGAAAAAGCTCATTTGGTCTTTTTTATCTTGATAAAGTTCATCACAGGACGAAACGCGTAGGCGATTTAAATACAGTTTTCCTCTTGTCTTTATTTTATTTAACCATCCTCTCCTTAATCTCAGATCATAATTGAGTATAGGGTTAAATAGGGACTTAGGGGTTTTGAATCTTCATAAATATTTCAATAGCTAAACATTTTTTAGATAAAATTAAAAACATTTTCTCTAAAACAAAATTTATAAGTATTATTAAAGATAGGTTTACGTTTACAAATTAAAAAAAAAATCTGTCGCTTTCTGCGTCACGTGATGTAAACAATCTCTCTCTACGTTTCTAATTTAAATTTTAAAATCATTTGTTTCTGATGAAGGACCGAGTACGGTCTGAAATATCAAATATAATAATAGAAATAAACAAATATTGTCAAAAAATACATTTTAAAACTTACAACTTTTTAGCAGTTTTTCCTATATAATTACTTTCAAGAAATTTTAGGCACAGTTGACAAAGTTCCACAACATAAAAAGTGTTTTTCTCTTGTCATTTTGGTTATTATTGCCTTTGCAAATAGATTGATTTTTATTTTAATTTTTGCATACATATATAAGCTATTAACCAAAGATACTGAACCCCTTAATACAAACGCCTTTCCATATGTTTTGGTAACTTACCTGTAGACACTGTGTGTCATTGTTATGTATATATGTGTGTGATATCTTATAGACACTGAAAAGATTTGGTACATCTTTCACTGATATGTACAGGGTGCGATGGATGAATTGCTGTTTAAATTACTAAATGAAAATAACGCTTAAAATTTTAAAATATATATTTACTAAAATTACACAAAAATATCTTGAGATACTAGAGTAAACTTATTCAGTAAAACCGCCATTGGCGTAAAGCGCGTCTTCCTGACGACTTCAGAATCTCCTGCAACTCTTCTGGACGGTCTCCTTTTTTTAGTTGCCTTCAGTTCACCTATGGTGTTACAACGAGGTTTATTAGTCTCTCGTTCAACTGCGGCCCACGCATAATAAACAAAGAATTGCAATCTGGGAAGTTAAATGGCCAGATGTATGAGGTGACAGAAATTGTCTGTGTAGCATGGTGCTGAGTCCTATTGCTAGACATAGGGTCTACCAGCAGCGGGCCTCTTGACCCAGGGCAGCACTCCTTGATGTAGACCGGCACCATGTTGAGTCGTAGGCCATGTAGAAAGATGACTGAAGGTATAACGTTACCATAACTAGTGATCACTCCAAACACCTCTTCGTAATCAACATTAGACTCTTCCAACTCTTTCCGAGCTGCCTGCACTGTCCTCTCATTGTCACCTTGCCGTCCCCAAAGTTCTGGCGGAGTGAATTGCGTCATGGTGCTCATTTTGACACAGACGGTGCCCAACTGACCCGACCTACTGTACAGTCGACAAAAATAAAAAAAAATAAAATAAAAAAAATAACGCGCATGCGCGTAATTAAAAATATAAAATAACGACAGTTTACTCATCTCACCCTGTATATATGTTTTTTGTTTGCAAATTTTAGCAGACATTTCAGAAAAAATTGTAAAATTAGATTTTCAATTCAGTTTCAAGCTATATTTTCATAAATACCTAAATAATACACCACCATTGTCATGAATCAATAACTATTGTGTGTATATATATATATATATATATATATATATAAAACCATCTCCGATGCTTTAAGTAGGAAGTTAACAAGTACCTCTTAAAATTGTGAAGAAATTTATTTGTTCAAAGGTTTATTTAATAAACAGGAGCGCCCTCTGGGGGGAAAAAGGTGGTACTGCTAGTTTAGAAGTGCTTCATTTCCGGTTGTGTTGAAGCACAACTCATTAACTGTAGAAGTCAAACAAATTTAAAAGCGAGTCTATTGCTGAGAAACTCAGATATTCGCCTACTACAATTGACTTTTTTTTCCCTATCCCACGTGTCATTAAAAAAGACTAACAATCGACTTATTAGCCTTCTATTACGTGACTCGAGAACGGATTGCATTTGTACTTATTTACATTTAAAAAATAACAACAACGGTTTGACTGATACATACTAGCAATAAAATTGGTCATTTACAGGTATAAAAAAAAATGAGCCAATGAAATGTATGTCGACCATATTTATAAAAGAAAAAAAAAGAAACAATTCGAAGATATTTGTATGCAGGAATTCTGAAAAATAAATGGCCAGAAATAGATTCCATCATTGCTGTCAGTCCGTTATTATATCGGAAGATCCCAGAATTTCTATTAATATTATTAATAAATTTCACAAAATGTTAAAAATAGATTTGAAAATATAAATTATAAAAAGAAGGAAACTGATTAAGTCTGTAGTTAAATGTTTTATAGCTTAATTTTTGTTGCGACTCTGACTTAGGTTAAAACCATTTTATTTCTTGAGTAATTGTTTATCACTCGCTCTGTGCCTTTCATTTTAGAATGAAAAATAGATTGAAAAAAAAAAAGACAAAAAATAAACAACCTATTAAAGAGCATCGGTTATTTTGCATTTTAATTTATTTTACTATAATATTTTTTTCATAAATTATTCTCCCCTATTTATAGAAGAAAATTAATTCTTCCAAATTTCTGTTTTTTTTGCTCCCTTATTTTGTAATTTTTTTTTCTTTTCACTTTTATTTCATCATTTTGCCCCAAATCATTTGTACCGCTCGAAGAGAGGCTTTTGATATACATCAAGCTATCATCTGCATTTTCATATCGCTTTTTTCGCCATTTTGGTTCGATCTAGTTTTTTTTTTTTTTTTTTTTTTTTTTTGTCATCAAGCTTGAAAATAAATCAGCACAGAAAAATATTGCCGTAAATTATTTAATTTAATTTAATTCAATTCAATCCCCCTTTATGGTGGACAAATGAGTGTTTTACAAACGACGACAATCGGTTGACATTAACCAATTATATTTTGATGTCTGTAAGTGCTGAAAGAATACTTTCTTTTCTTGTCTTGTCCCTCAGGGCTTTGCTAAACAAAAAAAAAAAAAAAAAGTTTGCACATAAATCCTCATACCCATCCTACAAATTCCAATTTTTTCTTTGTCTTCTATCCTTTTTTCTGATAGAGGGTTTGTAAAGTTCCCATGTTATTTTGGAATAAACAAACTATTTTCATAAAGACGTTTTCTTTCATCATTTGATATTTTTTCTAATATTTCGTTTTTTATTTATTTATTTTTTTTTTGTCCTTCTTGCTTACGTTTATTTATTGTTTCTTTTGTGTGCTCCATCGGAAAAGCTACAAAATAAATTAATCAAACAATGGCGGACCTGAAGGAGACTACCACCAAATTTGTTGTTTTTCATTTGTTTTTACTTTTCTTCAGCGCAGTCTAATCGGTTATTACATGAGATTACCGATTATCAAAAAAAAAAAAAATTGTAAAAATTTTAATATTTAAACAATTTTTTTTGGTGGGGGCTCAGTTTCTCATACAACGTTATAGTAAATCGATCCCCTATTTTGGAACCACTCGCATTGGGGTCGCTTTATTTTTTTATTGGCGGGGACGAGTTGTTGCTCTTGGTTTTTGTTTTTTTCAAGTTTTCTTCAGTTCTTACGATGGCATCTTCCTCGGAAACTCCAAGAATGGTTTTAAAAAATTTCGCAAAGGATTCTTCTGTTGTTGAATATGCGCAAGCAAAAAAGTTAATTGCACAGGATCGATTTACTATAAGGTTGTAAAAAAAACTGAGCACCCCCCACCCCAATTGTTTAAATGTTGAAATTTTTACAAAATTTTTTGTCAATCGGAAAGTTTAGGGTTTAATCGATAAGATTGCACTGAAAAAAGTGAAAAAAAAAATTATAATCAACCAATTTATAGGTGGTGGTAATGTCGTACCGGCGAGTGATTCCAAAATGGAGGATCGATTTACTATAACGTTGTATGAAAAACTGAGCTCCACCCTAAAATTGTTTAAATATTGAAATTTTTCCAAATTTTTTGTGTCAATCGAAAAGTTTAGAATGTAATCGATAAGATTGCACGGAAAAAAGTAAAAAAAATAAAAAAAACAACAAATTTAAATGTGGTGGTAGTCTCCTTCAGGTCTGCACAAACAATAAATAAATTTGAATGTGAACAGCTTCATCTATGTCTTGTCTTAAATCTTGTAACTCTAACCGGCGCGACAGACGCCTGAAGAAGGGGAGATGGCAAAACAGCCGTATAATTACAGTATTTACATTATTCGGACTACTGTCCTCATCTTGTTGCCATATGTACGACATTTCGGCCGTTGTACACTCCGGCCTTCTTCTGATGTTAGGAAATTTTCTTAAGGCCCAGTGGATATAGACGTTGATTGGTTCTTGTGATTGACCCAAAGAGTTGTGAGTTCAATACCAGGCTACAGCAGTGGTGAACAAGTAACTTGTAGGGGCATAGGGAGGTAACTCATGACTTCCAATCAATTTACACAAGGAATGAGGTTGATATACCCCAGTGATTGTAATAAAGAGTTTGGTTCGAAAGTCTTATCACCTGAAGAAGGCCGGAGCGTACAACAGCCAAAATGTCGTACAAATGGCAACAAAGATGAGGACAATATTCCGAATAATGTAAATACAGTAAATACTACATCATCTCAGAAATATAGACAAATAGAATGATCGATTATTAAACGTCGTACAAATGGCAACAAAGATGAGGACAGTAGTCCGAATAATGTAAATACTACCTCATCTCAGAAATACAGACAAATAGAATGATCTATTATTAAACGACGTAGAAATGGCAACAAAGACGAGGACAATAGTCCGAATGATGTAAATACTACCTCATCTCAGAAATACAGACAAATAGAATGATCTCTTATTAAACGTCGTACAAATGGCAACAAAGATGAGGACAATAATCCGAATAATGTAAATACTACCTCATCTCAGAAATACAGACAAATAGAATGATCTATTATTAAACGTCGTACAAATGGCAACAAAGATGAGGACAGTAGTCCGAATAATGTAAATACTACCTCATCTCAGAAATACAGACAAATAGAATGATCTATTATTAAACGACGTAGAAATGGCAACAAAGACGAGGACAATAGTCCGAATGATGTAAATACTACCTCATCTCAGAAATACAGACAAATAGAATGATCTATTATTAAACGTCGTACAAATGGCAACACAGATGAGGACAATAGTCCGAATAATATAAATACTGTAAATAATACATCATCTCAGAAATACAGACAAATAGAATGATCTATTATTAAACGACGTACAAATAGCAACAAAGATGAGGACAAAAGTCCGAATGATGTAAATACTACCTCATCTCAGAAATACAGACAAATAGAATGATCTATTATTAAACGACGTACAAATGGCAACAAAGACGAGGACAATAGTCCGAATGATGTAAATACTACCTCATCTCAGAAATACAGACAAATAGAATGATCTATTATTAAACGTCGTACAAATGGCAACAAAGATGAGGACAGTAGTCCGAAGAATGTAAATACTACCTCATCTCAGAAATACAGAAAAATAGAATGATCTATTATTAAACGACGTACAAATGGCAACAAAAGATGAGGACAATAGTCCGAATAATGTAAATACTATCTCATCTCAGAAATACAGACAAATAGAATGATCTATTATTAAACGACGTACAAATGGCAACAAAGATGAGGACAATAGTCCGAATGATGTAAATACTACCTCATCTCAGAAATACAGACAAATAGAATGATCTATTATTAAACGACGTACAAATGGCAACAAAGATGAGGACAATAGTCCGAATAATGTAAATACTACCTCATCTCAGAAATACAGACAAATAGAATGATCTATTATTAAACGACGTACAAATGGCAACAAAGACGAGGACAATAGTCCGAATGATGTAAATACTACCTCATCTCAGAAATACAGACAAATAGAATGATCTATTATTAAACGTCGTACAAATGGCAACAAAGATGAGGACAGTAGTCCGAATAATGTAAATACTACCTCATCTCAGAAATACAGACAAATAGAATGATCTATTATTAAACGACGTACAAATGGCAACAAAGATGAGGACAATAGTCCGAATAATGTAAATACTATCTCATCTCAGAAATACAGACAAATAGAATGATCTATTATTAAACGACGTACAAATGGCAACAAAGATGAGGACAATAGTCCGAATGATGTAAATACTACCTCATCTCAGAAATACAGACAAATAGAATGATCTATTATTAAACGACGTACAAATGGCAAATAATGATGATGGGACAATAGTCCCAATAATGTAAATACTATCTCATCTCAGAAATACAGACAAATAGAATGATCTATTATTAAACGTTGTACAAATGGCAACAAAGATGAGGACAGTAGTCCGAATAATATAAATACTGTAAATAATACATCATCTCAGAAATACAGACAAATAGAATGATCTATTATTAAACGACGTACAAATGGCAACAAAAGATGAGGACAATAGTCCGAATGATGTAAATACTACCTCATCTCAGAAATACAGACAAATAGAATGATCTATTATTAAACGTCGTACAAATGGCAACAAAGATGAGGACAGTAGTCCGAATAATATAAATACTGTAAATAATACATCATCTCAGAAATACAGACAAATAGAATGATCTATTATTAAACGACGTACAAATGGCAACAAAGACGAGGACAATAGTCCGAATGATGTAAATACTACCTCATCTCAGAAATACAGACAAATAGAATGATCTATTATTAAACGTCGTACAAATGGCAACAAAGATGAGGACAGTAGTCCGAAGAATGTAAATACTACCTCATCTCAGAAATACAGACAAATAGAATGATCTATTATTAAACGACGTACAAATGGCAACAAAGATGAGGACAATAGTCCGAATAATGTAAATACTATCTCATATCTCAGAAATACAGACAAATAGAATGATCTATTATTAAACGACGTACAAATGGCAACAAAGATGAGGACAATAGTCCGAATGATGTAAATACTACCTCATCTCAGAAATACAGACAAATAGAATGATCTATTATTAAACGACGTACAAATGGCAACAAAGATGAGGACAATAGTCCGAATAATGTAAATACTACCTCATCTCAGAAATACAGACAAATAGAATGATCTATTATTAAACGACGTACAAATGGCAACAAAGACGAGGACAATAGTCCGAATGATGTAAATACTACCTCATCTCAGAAATACAGACAAATAGAATGATCTATTATTAAACGTCGTACAAATGGCAACAAAGATGAGGACAGTAGTCCGAATAATGTAAATACTACCTCATCTCAGAAATACAGACAAATAGAATGATCTATTATTAAACGACGTACAAATGGCAACAAAGATGAGGACAATAGTCCGAATAATGTAAATACTATCTCATCTCAGAAATACAGACAAATAGAATGATCTATTATTAAATGACGTACAAATGGCAACAAAGATGAGGACAATAGTCCGAATGATGTAAATACTACCTCATCTCAGAAATACAGACAAATAGAATGATCTATTATTAAACGACGTACAAATGGCAACAATGATGTAGTGACAATAGTCCCAATAATGTAAATACTATCTCATCTCAGAAATACAGACAAATAGAATGATCTATTATTAAACGTTGTACAAATGGCAACAAAGATGAGGACAGTAGTCCGAATAATATAAATACTGTAAATAATACATCATCTCAGAAATACAGACAAATAGAATGATCTATTATTAAACGACGTACAAATGGCAACAAAGATGAGGACAATAGTCCGAATGATGTAAATACTACCTCATCTCAGAAATACAGACAAATAGAATGATCTATTATTAAACGTCGTACAAATGGCAACAAAGATGAGGACAGTAGTCCGAATAATATAAATACTGTAAATAATACATCATCTCAGAAATACAGACAAATAGAATGATCTATTATTAAACGACGTACAAATGGCAACAAAGATGAGGACAATAGTCCGAATGATGTAAATACTACCTCATCTCAGAAATACAGACAAATAGAATGATCTATTATTAAACGACGTACAAATGGCAACAATGATGAGGACAATAGTCCCAATAATGTAAATACTATCTCATCTCAGAAATACAGACAAATAGAATGATCTATTATTAAACGACGTACAAATGGCAACAAAGATGAGGACAATAGTCCGAATGATGTAAATACTACCTCATCTCAGAAATACAGACAAATAGAATGATCTATTATTAAACGACGTAATAAAATGGCAACAAAGATGAGGACAATAGTCCGAATAATGTAAATACTACCTCATCTCAGAAATACAGACAAATAGAATGATCTATTATTAAACGACGTACAAATGGCAACAATGATGAGGACAATAGTCCGAATAATGTAAATACTACCTCATCTCAGAATCTCAGAAATACAGACAAATGAATGACTCTATTTATTAAACGACGTACAAATGGCAACAATGATGAGGACAATAGTCCCAATAATGTAAATACTATCTCATCTCAGAAATACAGACAAATAGAATGATCTATTATTAAACGACGTACAAATGGCAACAAAGATGAGGACAATAGTCCGAATAATGTAAATACTATCTCATCTCAGAAATACAGACAAATAGAATGATCTATTATTAAACGACGTACAAATGGCAACAAAGATGAGGACAATAGTCCGAATGATGTAAATACTACCTCATCTCAGAAATACAGACAAATAGAATGATCTATTATTAAACGACGTACAAATGGCAAACAATGATGAGGACAATAGTCCCAATAATGTAAATACTATCTCATCTCAGAAATACAGACAAATAGAATGACCATTACTAAACGTTGTACAAATGGCAACAAAGATGAGGACAGTAGTCCGAATAATATAAATACCGTAAATAATACATCATCTCAGAAATACAGACAAATAGAATGATCTATTATTAAACGACGTACAAAATGGCAACAAAGATGAGGACAATAGTCCGAATGATGTAAATACTACCTCATCTCAGAAATACAGACAAATAGAATGATCTATTATTAAACGACGTACAAATGGCAACAATGATGAGGACAATAGTCCCAATAATGTAAATACTATCTCATCTCAGAAATACAGACAAATAGAATGATCTATTATTAAACGACGTACAAATGGCAACAAAGATGAGGACAATAGTCCGAATGATGTAAATACCCTCATCTCAGAAATACAGACAAATAGAATGATCTATTATTAAACGACGTACAAATGGCAACAAAGATGAGGACAATAGTCCGAATAATGTAAATACTACCTCATCTCAGAAATACAGACAAATAGAATGATCTATTATTAAACGACGTACAAATGGCAACAATGATGAGGACAATAGTCCCAATAATGTAAATACTACCTCATCTCAGAATCTCAGAAATACAGACAAATAGAATGATCTATTATTAAACGACGTACAAATGGCAATAACAATGATGAGGACAATAGTCCCAATAATGTAAATACTATCTCATCTCAGAAATACAGACAAATAGAATGATCTATTATTAAACGACGTACAAATGGCAACAAAGATGAGGACAATAGTCCCAATAATGTAAATACTATCTCATCTCAGAAATACAGACAAATAGAATGATCTATTATTAAACGACGTACAAATGGCAACAAAGATGAGGACAATAGTCCGAATGATGTAAATACTACCTCATCTCAGAAATACAGACAAATAGAATGATCTATTATTAAACGACGTACAAATGGCAATAATGATGAGGACAATAGTCCCAATAATGTAAATACTATCTCATCTCAGAAATACAGACAAATAGAATGATCTCTTATTAAACGTCGTACAAACGGCAACAAAGATGAGGACAATAGTCCGAATAATTTTACTGTAAACAAGAACTTATTTTGAATGTGAACAGCTTCATCTAGGTTTTGTCTTAAATCTTGTATCGATAACTCTACCCGGAGCGACAGACGCCTGAAGAAGAAGAGAGTGGATAACGGCCATATCGTTTGTGTTAATCACACCAAAGATGAAATTATTATTATTTTTTTTTTTAAATGAAACTGTTTTAAGAACTATGTCTAGTTCGTTCTTTTATGTAGCGGTGTAATTAGCAGTAGCTTCCTAGATGGGATTTCAACTTGGCAAGTTGGCTCCTGATGGAGTGCCACCCACACCCTATGTAAGAAATGGAGTAAAGAAACAAACGCAGACAACTGATTTACTAATAAAAGAAGAAAAAAAAACTTATCTGCACACAATCAGTTAGTCAAGTCCAATATGAGAGGATATTATTAAAACTAAAGATCATAAAGACAAGGTTAAGAAATTCACCGAGAAGAATTTGCAAGCCTAGATTTTGCTGTTCATTTAAAAAGAACTAGCAATACAGCCCGGCGTTGCTCGGGTGTAATGAAAACTTTAAAACTAATCCATGGTCCTGGAGCTCAGACTCAGCCTAAAGAATATTTGAAATAATAAAGTCATTGCGACAATTTACCAATCGCACCTAGTATATATATACATACCAGCAGTATAGCCCGGCGTTGCTCGGGTGTAATGAAAGCTTTAAAACTAATCCATAGTCCTGGAGCTCAGACTCTTTGTGCGTTGGCACGAAAGACTGAAAAGCAATAGTTGTTTCCAGTTAAAGTGAAACCGTAGACTGAAAGAAAAATGAATGGATGTAAATCAAATTTTGATTTCCTGGTATCGATATCAAATAAGTTTCTTTCGTCGTAAACTGAATTTTGAAGGCTAAATAAGTCCTCTGAGTAAATGGTATTATGGCTGAGACTAAGAACTACAATTATACCTACTTAGAGCCAAACCCGAAGCAAAAACTAAAATAAAAGGACTGAAAAAAATACAGACATACAGGCAGATAAACAGACACACACACAAACATCTTGCCTTTTATATATATATATTATCGAATTTCAACACTATTGTAAGAACTGCAACCTTGAAACTTCTGAATATCGTTTCTTATGTCTTTTTTTCTGAGTTTATCAAATTTGATTAAAATCGGACCACTCCTTCTATAACCCGATTTTTTCGATTATTGATTTTCGATATTCATCGGGGCTACCTCGACACAAAACCTAGCTAAGAAAACTCGCAGACGCTTATAGTACAACTGTGTAAATTTTCACGAAAATTGTTCAGCCGTTTCGGAGTCTATAGGTAACGGACACAGAGTCACACATACACACACACAGACAAAGTTCCATTTATAAATAAGTTTAAATTCTTAGATGAATTGGATGCAGAATCAATTCTTGGCAGATTGGCGCAGTCATTGAGTGAACACAAATGGTTGCTCTTAATATAGTGGATTGCATGCAATTGTCTATTATTAGATTAGCTGAGGGGAGAAGAGATGGATTCACACCTTTCCCAAGGGCATTTGTGTGTAAGATTTCCAATTCTGAGTCATTAATTACACTACCCACACAATGTGCGTTGTGGTGCAGTGGATATCGATTCAAAACAACAAATTGAAGAGCCGAGTTCGAATTCCAGTTGAATTCCTCGCATTCACTTACGCACAAATACCCTTGGGAAAGGTATTAATCTGCCTCTTCCCTCCAGTTATGGGTCAAATAATAAAACAGACTGGTTTCTATAGCCTTGGTTGGTAACCAGTCTACCGCAGAAAGCAATGGCAACCTACTGCTGGATAATCTTCTGCCCAGTCAGTCCTGTCTATTTCGAGACATGATCACCCAAAGCGTGTATCACGTATGGTACTTAACTGACACATCCAAGCTTACAGCACTTGGCATTCCAAAGTGGTCACTCATTTAGGTACTGACCAAGCTCAACATTGCTTTACTTCAGTGATTGTTTTTTTTTTTGTTTTTTTTTTTTAATCATTTCACCCCGAGCAAGGCAGAAACGCCACTGATGTGCAGGGGGTTACATAAATGTAGAAAGATTAATTAGAAAAGAGTGAGGAGTACAAGCTAGTTAGAAAGGAACAATAGAAAGCTGAGAAAGCAGGTGCAATGACAGATACATGGGCGGAGAGAACGTGAAAATTATACAGGGGAGGGGAGGGAGCTAGAGTCCAGTGGTTAGTAGGTGAGTATTAACTTTGCTTTTAAATTTCTGGAGGTCGTAGCCGTCAGGAAAGCAAGAATACGGGAGTGAGTTCCACAGGCGGGAAGTGCGAGAGAGGAAGCTGCAGGAGTAGAATTGTCGTCTGCGTTTGGCTAACCTGACTGTGAATGGGTGGGACCCAGTTGCCAGTCTGGTTGCATGGGTAAACACCTGTTGAGGAGGCATCAGTGACTTAAGCTCATCCGAGCAGAAGCCATGAAAGTATTTATAGAAGAGACAGAGGGAGGCCACATTTCGACGATGGGAAAGTGGCTGCAGACGAGTCGCCAGATCAGTACCTATCACATTACAGACTCTCCTTTGGAGCTTGTCAAGAACACTGAGGAGAACGGCAGGGGCACCTGACCATAAATGGCAGCAGTACTCCATGCACGGACGGATGGTTACGGGAACTGGTAGTTTCAACGTGATATATTTGTAAATTTTTAAATAATAGTTATGAGAAGAGAAATAATTATTTACACTGGATTAGAAATGGAAAGGTGTGGTAAGTTGGTAAAGGGCGTTGGCAGTTTGGCCAGGGTGTGAAGCAAGTGGGCTCCTTATATCAAATAAAAATTAAATATATAGATAAACACTGACAAATGATTTAGTAATAAAAAGCAATAAGAACTTTATAAAGTCATCTGCACGCAATCAGATACTCAAATCCAATGTGAGAGGATTTTTTCAAAGCTAAAGATCATAAAGTTAAGAAATTCGCTCTCTGAGGAGAATTTGGAATCATACATGTTGCTATCCATTCAAGAGAAATTGTTAGATGAATTTGATGTAGAAGCAATAACAAAATCGTTCGACTTTACAATGGAAAACGTAATATTACATAACTCAATTTTTTTCGGTGACAAACACATTAATTTGGAAATTCTAGTAAAAATCAAATAATTGTAGAATTTTATTGAAACTTTCAGGACTTATTCACAAATAAATTAAATTATTTTTGAAATTCTTATTTTTTAAAAATCTTCGTAAAAATATGTTTTTTGTACATCTGTTACCCACTGCACGTAAATTAATGACTGACTGATATTGGGCTAGGTTATCAGTGGTGATAGAGTGGGCCCTTTATAGCAAATAGAAGTACAATAAATAAACGCACATAACTGATTTAGTAATAAAAAGGAATAAGAACTTTATAAAGTCATCTGCACACAATCAGTTACCCAGGTCCAATGTGAGAGGATCTTTTCAAAGTTAAAGATCATAAAGACAAGGTTAAGAAATTTGCTGCCTGAAGAGAATTTAGCACCATACTTTTGTCCGTGAATGGCGAGGACAATCCAACAGAGGATGTTATCCAGAGCAATATGATAATTATAAAGGAAAAGTCATCTGCACACAATATGCTACTCAAGTCTAATGTGAGAGGATGTTTTCAAAGATAAT
Organism: Ascarosepion bandense; assembly: GCA_037127315.1. Taxonomy (NCBI): domain Eukaryota; kingdom Metazoa; phylum Mollusca; class Cephalopoda; order Sepiida; family Sepiidae; genus Ascarosepion; species Ascarosepion bandense. The sequence continues at coordinate 1,313,846 of JBBBDQ010001578.1, forward strand.
GATCATAAAGACAAAGTTAAGAAATGTACTGCCTGAAGTGAATTCGGTGTCATGGTGGCATCACCCACAGACGGAATGAACTCTTCCAACCATTAGATATACCTCCCCTCACAAGAGGTGAGAGTAAGTAGCCTGAGGAGAACGCCCCGATCTCAGCCGAGAGTCGACTACAAACATTGTTACCGTAACGACCATCACGCGTCCCAGTTCGAGGATCGAATCATAGTATTACACACTAACCCGTATTATCGTTCTATTAACAAAGTTCCAAGTGTTGTATTTTTTCCGTGTTTAGTATATATTCGTTATTTCCTATTTGGTTGTTTTTATGTTATTCTTGCTGGACCTTTAACCGGGTCCACGACATTAGGAATCATACATGTTGTTTTGCATTGAAAAGGAATTGTTAGACGAATTGGATGCAGAAGCAAATATTGGCAGATGTGAAAAATCATTGAGTGAATACAAATATCTGCTCTTAATATAGTGGATTGCATATAATGCTCTCTTTTCAACAAGCTCTTAATGTGTAAATTGTGCAGTAAACTATTTAAAAAATATCAACCAATTACTTCCAATAAAACATTAAATTGCAACATTCTGTATTTATATTTTTTACCTACTGCCAGCAATATGTACAGTAATTGGACATAGTAATTATATATAAACGGTGTGGACAGGTTTAGTCTCTTAAGATCTCAATCCTAACAGTGGCAGACTGAACAGAATGCCAGCTTCCCCTTTGATAAGTAAGTGGGCCCTCTATATCAAATAAAAATCAGAACACAATCAGTTACTCAATTCTAATGTGAGAGAACATTTTCAAAGCAAAATATCATGAAGACAATTCTAATCCAGCATCTTTTCTTGCACTTCTCGCCTGTGGAACTCCCTTCCATATACTTGCTTTCCTGACGGCTACAACTTGCAGAAATTTAAATGCAATGTCAATTCCCATCTCTTATCCACTTGAATCCAGCTTTTTCTACATCACCTCGTATATCTTGTTCTTTTCCTTTCTCTCCACCTTTGCAACTGTCTTTACTCCTGTGTTCACATACTTCTCCTGCCCTGTCACTTTAACCCCTGCAGCTGGTTCATCTTTGTCTTCACTCTCTTTCTGCCTAAAACTTTAACTCATGTAGCCCCCTGCACATCAGTGGCAGTACCGCCTTGCTTGGGGTGAAATGATAAAAAAATAAAAAATAAAAAATTAAATTGCAACATTCTGTATTTATATTTTTTACCTACTGCCAGCAATATGTACAGTAATTGGACATAGTAATTATATATAAACGGTGTGGACAGGTTTAGTCTCTTAAGATCTCAATCCTAACAATGGCAGACTGACCAGGATGCCAGCTTCCCCTTTGATAAGTAAGTGGGCCCTCTATATCAAATAAAAATCAGAACACAATCAGTTACTCAATTCCAATGTGAGAGAACATTTTCAAAGCCAAAGATCATAAAGACAAGGTTCAAATCACTGCCCGAAGAGAATTTGGAACCATACTTTTGTCCGTGAATGGCGAGGATAATCCAACAGAGGATGTTATCCAGAGCAATATCTAAATTTATTTATAAATGGAACTTTATCTCTGTGTGTGTGTGTGTGTGTCTGTGTGTGTGTCCGTTACCTATAGACTCCGAAACGGCTGAACCGATATTCTTGAAAATTTACACAGTTGTACTATAAGCGTCTGCGAGTGTTCTTAGCTAGGTTTTGTGTCGAGGTACTCCGGATAAAAAAAATTGGCTTATAGAAGGAGTGGTGCAATTTTAATCAAATTTGATATACTCATAGACAAAGACAAAAGAAACGATATTCAGAAGTTTCAAGGTTGCAGTTCTTACAATAGTGCTGAAAATCGATAATATATATATTTAAAAGGCAAGATGTTTGTGTGTGTGTCTGTTTATCTGTCTGTATGTCCTTTATATAAATCCACAATTTTTATCCGATTCTCACCAAACTTCACACAAATATTCTTTAAGCTAAGTCTGAGCTTCAGGACAATGGATTAGTTTTCAAGCTTTTATTACACCCGAGCAACGCCGAGCTATACTGCTAGTGTATATATATATATATAACCGATATTCTTGAAAATTTACACAGTTGAACTATAAGCGTCTGCGAGTGTTTTTATTACACCCGAGCAACGCTGCTAGTGTGTGTATATATATATATATATATATATATATATATATATATATATATATATCTATTAGGTGCGATTGTTAAATTGTCGCAATTATTTTATTATTTCAAATGTACACGTAATAAGCTACTCAAGTCTAACGTGAGAGGAGTTTTTCAAAGCTAAAGATCATAAAGACAAGGTTCAATTCACTGCCCGAAGAGAATTTGGAACCATACTTTTGTCCCTGAATGGCGAGGACAATCCAACAGAGGATGTTATCCAGAGCAATATGATATTTATAAAGGAAAACTCAACACATTATTTAGATCTGTATAAAGTCATCTGCACACAATAAGCTACTCAAGTCCAATGTGAGAGGATGTTTTCAAAGATAATGATCATAAAGACAAAGTTAAGAAGTTTACTGCCTGAAGTGAATTTAGTGTCATGGCAGCATCATCCCCCCCCCCCCCCACACACACACATACAGACAAAGTTCCATTTATAAATAAGTTTAGATGCACGCAACGGTCTTTATTATAATGGAGAAGATAACTTACAAATCCAATTCATTCTTATCGTTGCATATATGCATATATTGTTTTTTTTTTTAAATAAATTCACCCCAGCCTAGGCCATAATCCTAGGGTGTGTGATAGAGAACATGAAAACTTAAAAAGGAAACATAAAATTTTGTTCTGAACAAGAAACAAAGGATAAACCTCTACTTATGCTGAAAAAACCAAGGAGTGTGAACAGGGCAAAAAAATTAAATAAATATAAAAACACACACAACTGATTTAGTAATAAAAAGGAATAAGAAATTTATAAAGTCATCAGCACACAATAAGCTACTCAAGTCCAATGTGAGAGGATTTTTCAAAGCTAAAAGATCATAAAGACAAGGTTAATAATTTTGCGATCTAGAAGAGAATTTGAAATCATACATGTTGCTATCCGTTGTGGGGACTCCTACGTGGTGTAATCATTAACAAGCTTGTCTTGTTGATTCAATTTACGACTGAGTAGTGAGTTTAATTCTCACTGGGTGCTCCATATTTTTGGCCTTGTGCTACATTTAAGCTGCGCTTTGAAAATCACCATATTGCTATCCACCGAAAAGAAATTGTTTAATGAACTAGATCCAGAAGTAATCATTGGGAGATTTGAACCCGGATCGAGAGCATACAACGGCTTTTAATGTTGCAGGCAATGTTCCAAATGTGCTTTTGAACGAGCTGTTAATCGTAGATTGTTCAATTAACTATGTCAAAATTTTGACCGGTTACTTAAAATAAAAAAAATTATTTTTTAATATTCTGTGTTAATTTTTGGTATTTACTGCTATTAATATGGGCTGTACATGGGCTTCTTCTTCTTCTTCTTCTTCTTCTTCTTCTTCTTCTTCTTCTTCTTCTTCTTCTATGTGCCCTGTCCCTTCAGGACGTAGGCGATCATGGCTCTCCACGTCTCCCTATCCCTTGTGGCTCTTAGTATGTTTGCTCCTGTTGCCCCTGGCAACCCCCGTTCCGTCATCCACCTGATCAGGCCCTGCAAATATGTTATCCGCTGCCTTCCTCTGTCTCTCCTTCCTTCTATCTGTCCAGTCAGTATCAGGTTCTCCAGGCTCTCCTTCCTCATTGCATGTCCCAGGAACTTCAGTTGTCTCTTCCTGATGCTCAGCATCAATTTCTTTTTTGTTGCCATTCTTTCTAACACCTCGTCGTTGCTTGTATGCTCAGTCCACGATATCCGTAGCATCCTTCTGTAGAACCACATTTCGGCCGCTGTAATTAAATGTTTTAACTATACGGCTTTTTCTAAAATGTTACTGGCTTGTTATAAAAATTCAATGATAGCATCGTACCTATGAGGATGTGCGTTGTGGTGCATTGGATATCGGCTCGGAACGAGAAATCGGAGAGCCGAGTTCGAATTCCATATGAATTCATTGAGTTCACTTACGCGCAAATGCCCTTGGGAAAGGTATTAATCCGTCGATTCCTTCCAGATATGGGTTAAATAACAGGACAGATTGGGTTCTATAGCCTTGGTCGGCAACCAGTCTACCGTAGAAAGCAATGGCAACCCACTACGGGATAATCTTCTGCCCAGTCAGTCATGTCTCTTTCAAGACATGATCGCCCAAGCGTGTATCACGCCTGGCACTTAACTGACTGACTGTACCTATGAGTTGGTCATCTTTATTTTCTGGCAGGCAATATTTTGTAGATTCGTCACAGGTAATCGGTATTTGCTTTGTTCAGAGTCTTCGAGAAATAAAATGTAAATTTTTCTTCAGGAAAGAACCAACACGAATGTAACAGATAAGAGGATCAAAACATGATGAAAATAAAACAAAACAAAGTAAAATACACAAAAAACAATATCAACAAGAAATACGTGCGCAAAAACACGCAAAACAAAATATGGCCAAGTGACGTGCGACTTGGAATAATAAATCAGAGGTCAGAGTTCGAATTCCGGTTGAGTGTCTTGCATTCACTTATTTTTTAAATGATCATATCGCCCCAAGCAAGGCAATTTACTGCCACTGTTTTGCAGGGGGTTACATAGAAGGAAAGTTATGAGAAAGAGTGACAGGTTATATGGGGTGTCAGGAAGTGGGTAAGAGAAGCATATATGTGACCATAATTTGAGGGCTCAGTATATATATTGATTGTGATGTAGAAGTGATCCCCCACTTTATGCCTACATTATAATAGTATAGAATTTCTTTTTATTATCATATCGCCCCAAGTAAGGCTTTTTACTGCCACTGTTTTGCAGGGGGTTACATAGGAGGAAAGTTATGAGAAAGAGTGACTGGTTATAGGGGGTGTCAGGAAGTGGGTAAGGGAAGGATGAGAATACTGATGAGAGTGGAGTGGACAGAGTAAGGAGCATTAGAGATAGGATGCAGGTTAGTGAGATAAAAGATGACTATTGATTTTACATTTAAATTCTTGGAAATTGTAGCTGTCGGGGAAGCAAGTAAACAGAAGGGAATTCCACGAACGGGAAGTGCGAGAAAAAAAGCTGATGGAGTAGAATTTGAGTTTACATTTTATTGGTGTCACAGTAAAAGGGTGGGACCTAGTTGCTAATCTTGTAGCTTGAGTAAATTCATACATAGGGGGTACCAGTGAGCTAAGTTCGTCGGAGCAGAAGCCGTGAAAGTATTTGTAGAAGAGACACAGGAAAGCCACATTTCACCGGTGAGAAAGTGACTGTATTTGAGGTGCCAAGACGAGATCGATACACATTACAGATTCTCCGTTGGATTTTGTCAAGGACACATAGGTGGATAGCAGGAGCACCCAACCAGATATGACAGCAGTACTCAATGCACAGGCGGATGCTAAGTCAGGATCGATCACATTACAGATTCTCCGTTGGATTTTGTCAAGGACACCTAGGTGGATAGCAGGAACACCCGACCAGTTATGGCAGCAGTATCCAATGCACGGGCGGATGGTAGATTCATATATGCGCAGGATAGTTTCAATATTACGCTCGAAAGGGTTAAACAGCAAAACAGACTGGGGCCTATAGCCTTGATTGGCAAACAGTCTAAAAGAAGGTCAACTTTGAATTTAAGCAAGTTGAGCGATGTCAAATTATCTTTCTCGCATTAATTATCGGAAGGTAGACATCACTCGATATTGTGGTGGATCTCACGCTATAGTCGAAACGAGAGGTAGACATTACGCTATATTGAGGTAAACCTCACGCTATAGTAATACCAAAGATTAATATAGGATTGAAATAAATATGTATACACATACCATATTATATATTGGTTCGATACTGCGGTAGATCTCACGCTATAGACGATGAAGGAGGTAGACACCACGCTATATTGAGGTAGACCTCACGCTATAGTCGAAAAGGAAGGTAGACACCAAGCTATAATGAAGTAGACCTCACGCTATTAAGAAACAGGGCAATTTCGCTAGAAACTAGAAAGAGAGTACTGGACTGATACGTGCTGTCCGTCCTTCAATATGGCACTGAATGCTGGACAATACCATCAAAGATGAGGGAAAAACTTGAAGCAACTGAAATGTGGTTCTACAGAAGGATGCTTCGAATATCATGGATCGAGCATGTGAGCAATGATGAGGTCTTGGAAATGATGGAAACAAAAAGGAAATTAATACTGAGCACCAGGAAGAGACAGCTGAAGTTCCTGGGACATTCAGTGAGGAAGAAGGGCTTGGAGAATCTGGTACTAACAGGCCAGATAGAGGGAAAGAGAGACAGGGGAAAGCAACGGATAACATATTTGAAGAACCTAATCAGGTGGATGACGGAACGAGGGTTGCATGGTGTAACAGGAGAAGGCGTGCTCAGAGCCACCAGGGATAGGGAAACGTGGAAAGCCATGATCGCCTACGTCCTGAAGGGACAGGGCACATAGAAGAAGAAGAATGTCGTTCATCGGCATTCATGTAAAGACATCTACTGAAGGAAACATTGTTAGGTTTATTTGTTAAGTTGAAGCTGAAATTCTGTTATATTATCTTCAGTTGTTTATTATCAACTTAATAGGAGGGGAGAGGTTTGGCTATCGTCCGGTTCACACTCTTTCCCCGTCTATTAGACAAGATTAGAGGGTCATTACTTGTTTCCTGTTTAGCATTAGGTATCCAGTTCCTTCAAAATTATTTTTTGAACTCTGTATTCAACATCAGAGGATGTGCATTGTGGCGCAATGGATATCGGCTCGGAACGAGAAATCGGGGAGCCGAGTTCAAATTCCAGTTGGATTCATTGCATTCACTTACGCGCAAATACACTTGGGAAAGGTATTAATCCGTCTTTTCCTTCCAGTTATCGGTTAAATAACAGGACAGATTGGGTTCTATAGCCTTGGCTGACAACCAATCTACCGCAGAAAGCAATGGCAACCCACTGCGGGATAATCTTCTGCCCAGTCAGTCGTGTCTCTTTTGAGACATGATCGCCCAAGCGTGTATCGCGTATGGCAGTTAACTGACTGACTGGATATAATAGTTGGAATCATGATTAAGGCTGATACTGGTCATAAAGTGGGGGATCAGTTTTATATTTTTATGAAGCACTAAACTGATCCCCTACTATTTACTAGTCAATAATATAATACATCTCTTCCCCTTCTAGCTATGAGTCAAATAACCGGACTGATTGGGTTCTATAGCCTTGGTCGGCAACCAGTCTACCGCAGAAAGCAATGGCAACCTACTGCGGGATAATCTTCTACCCAGTTAGTCATGTCTCTTTCGAGACATGATCGCCCAAGCGTGTATCACGTATGGCACTTAACTGAGTGTAATAGATAATGACTCAGGATAACAAAGACACTAGGAAAAAGACCCTTCTGTTTCCCCCCCCCCCCCAGTTAAGTGCCATACGTGATACACGCTTGGGCGATCATGTCTCGAAACAAACATGACTGACTAGGCAGAAGATTATCCCGCAGTAGGTTGCCATTGCTTTCTGCGGTAGATTGGTTGCCAGTCAAGGCTATAGAACCCAATGTGTCCTGTTATTTGACTCATAGCTAGAGGGGGAAGAGATGTATTATATTATTAAGAAGTAACTAGTGGGGGATCAGTTTATTACTTCATAACAATGTAAAACTGATCCCCCACTTTATGCCCAGTAGAAGCCTTAATCGTGTTTTCAACTATTATATTCAGTCAGTCAGTTAAGTGCCATACGTGATACACGCTTGGGCGATCATGTCTCGAAACAAACATGACTGACTAGGCAGAAGATTATCCCGCAGTAGGTTGCCATTGCTTTCTGCGTAGATCTATTACACTACCCGCATGTTTAAGAATAGATCACCAAATATTCACAATCACCCGTCTAGATACTGGTTAAATTGGCAATTGCTTTTTTAATCTTTTCACCCCAAGCAAAGAGGTAACGCCACTGATGCGCAGGGGGCTACATAAGAGAGAAAGATTAGATAAAAAAGAGTAAAGAGAAAGACAAACCAGTTACAGGGGGTGTCAGAGAAAAGAGCAAGAGAAGGATGGGAATACAGGTGTGATGACAGTTGCAAAGGTAGAGAGAAAGAAAAAGATATACAAGGTGATGTAGAAAGAACTAGAGCCTAGTGGATAAGGGATGGGTATTGACATTGCATTTAAATTACTGGAGATTGTAGCCGTCAGGAGAACAAGAATATGGAAGTGCGTGGAAAGAAGCTGCTAGAGTAGAATTGTCGGCTGCATTTGGTTGATCTAACGGTGAATGGGTGGGACCCAGTTGCCAGTCTCGTTGCACGAGTAAACTCTTGTGGCAGGGGCACCAGTGATTTAAGTTCGTCGGAGCAGAAGTCATGAAAATATTTGTAGAACAGAGAGGGAAGCAACACTCCGTCGCTGGAGTCGAGCCACCAAATCGCTACCTATCACATTACAGATTCACCTTTGGAGCCTGTCGAGAACACTGAGATGAAGAGCGTGGGACGCCTGACCATCTATGACAGCAGTATTCCATGCACGGATGAATGGTTGATTGAAATATATGATATGAGGACATTTGACCTTTGTTGACAGGGTTCAGCAAGTCACAAACCGCCCTAAATATAGACTCGATGTGGCGTTGACGAATAAACATGTTCAAAGCAAGGACGAATGGTAGACTTATAAATGTGTAAAATAAATTCTGGCGAGAAAAATTGTTTAACACGACACAGAGAAGCAACTTTCCTAGCAGCCGGCCGAGCAATTGATTGAGTAAATTGTCACCGGAAAACGTTAGTCATAGAAGGCGGAGCTTTTGCCAAAACCTATCACCATATCGTATTCATTTGGCTGTTTTGCATGTACCTGGTATACTGTTATCAGACTATGAAATGAAAATGTTAGCGCGATATGGCGCAATGAGTCACTCTTCTGGAGGTTAGCATCAGCCATGGTTGACGCTGCGTTTAGACTTTTGAAGATCGTAGTTTACAAGAAAGCATTAAAACGGAAGAGCGTTCCATAATCAAAAAGTTTGGGAAAAGAAACTATTAGCAGATAACTTATTTTTACAACTAGAAATTTCAACAGTGATATATTGTGACTTAGCTGTCAAGCGTCCGACCACGGCAAACGAGTGGCAGTCGGCCAGGCGTCTGACTCTCGTCCGATCACGTACACGGATCTCGTCGATACTTAGCCTACAACGAACGACATTGCCCGAGTGTCACATAGCCGGCTGCTGAGCGTCCGACCACGGAAAAATTGATGAAGTGGAGATACTGAAGTCGAAACCTCAAAGAGTAAATCTCATAAAAACGATTACCGTGAAAATATTTTTCGAAGAAGAATAGGGAAGTCATTTCTACGGCGGTGAAAAAGTGACTGAATCCGAGATGCTAGGCCAGGATCGATAACGTTGCAGATTTTTTTTCTAAATATATATAGTTAAGCAACGTCGTGCCTGGCTAGTACTTAGGTGGGTGACCGCTTGGACATAATAGGTAGTGTAAATGTCGATGTGTGGGTGGTGTAATGGTTAATAGATTGAAATTATTAATCGTAGAACCAAGTTCCAATTCTGGTTGGGTTTTCTATATTCCCTCCTGCGCAAAAACGTTTGGGAAAGGCATAAATTCTCTTCCTCCGCCCCCCAACTATGGTTAATTAGTAAGCTTCTATAAGTAAATAATTATTTTAAAAGATTCTTACAATCTAAAATATTTTCAGACATTAACTAACATGCAAAAGGTTGATAAGCCGTAGAAAATAATCAATAAAACAAAGTACAGAGGAACCTGCCGTATGCGACCACACACGGCGCAATAAAAAACTGGTCGCATACGACAGGTGGTCGCTCACTAAAGACTCATAATCATGACCTATTTGAACGTATATTCAACTCACCAAAATGTAGATATTAGAATTTTGTAATCTGGTAATAAATAAATGAGAACATAAGAAAATGGCCTAACTTTAAAGAAATCTATTCAGCATAATTCATTTAAAAATTTTAAAAAAACGTATTTACAACAAGAGACCAAAATATTTATTCACAAAAAAAATTTATTAATTAGACTTAAAAAAAAGTATACGGTTTCAGTTTTTTTTCTTAGAAGTGCGTGATAGTAAAAGAGAATCTGTGATAATACATGAAAAACAACAAAACAAAACATACAAAAAAATGAGAGTTATCGTGGGTGGGGGTAGAGAAACAGAGATAGATAGATAGCTATACCCAGATAGAAATAGAGTAGATAGATACACAAAAAATAAAGGATCGAAAGAGATAGATATTTGAGAAAGGGACATAATTGTGATTTTCACAATCCCTGAATTTATCCAAGTCAGTACAGAGACTGCGATAAATCCCTTGAACATGTCAAATGCAATACATATTGTACAAAACAGCCGATGTTTGACTTTGAGGTTAACTCAGGCAATGTACATTTCAACAAGAAATAACAATTTGATACAACACTACAATAACAAAGCAATGAGGAAGTGTTCCTGGTTTTGATCAAATCAAAATCAAATATATTACTCATTTAGTTTCTCCTAATTTAGAAGTTCGCAGTGTACGACCAAAATGGATATTATTTAAACGGTCGCTTGATTAGTGATTTTTACTCGTTGATGTTAGTAGCTGGTCGCGTTCTGTAGGTGGTCGCTTTCTAGGGGTCAATTAAAATTAGCAAATAGTCCATGCATAGAAAAACGGTCGCTAACAACAGGTGGTCGCTGACGAAGAGTATCGCATACGGCAGGTTCCACTGATAGTAAAAGCACAAAGTAAACTAACGAAGAAAGAAAAAAAAGTACGCATGACTGGGAGGATAATGTAATTCACTAATAACTGTGCAAGCGACTGCGTTTTGATCATACAGACCAATGTTATATATTCAAAAGGGAATATGCTGTGGAGATTAAAGTAAAATACGAAAAGATAGGATTTCCTGTTAGTAAGCTAAATGAATAAGTATAAATTTGTAATATTTCGACTGTGCCATGAAGATGAGAGTCATGCCAGTCACTATTGGAGTACTGGGAACGGTTCCGAAAAAGGAAAGGAAAAGAGTATGAAAGAAATGAAAATCAGAGAAACAGTTAGAACTATTCAGTCCGTTAAGTGCCATACGTGATACACGCTTTGGGCGATCATGTCTCGAAAGAGACATAACTGACAGGTTTTTTTTTAATATCTTATAATGTCTTTTAATATAACCAATGGTCGCGTTCTGTAGGTGGTCGCTCACTAAGGGTCAGTTAACATTAGCAAATCGTCCGTGCATAAAAACGGTCGTTAACAACAGGTGGTCGCTAACGAAGATGGTCGCATACGGCAGGTTCCACTGATAGCAAAAGCACAAAGTGAACTAACGAAGAAAAAAAAAGTACGCATGACTGGGAGGATAATGTAATTCACTAATAACTGTGCAAGCGATTGCGTTTTGATCATATGTTATATATTCAAAAGGGAATATGCTGTGGAGATTAAAGTAAAATACGAAAAGATAGGATTTCCTGTTAGTAAGCTAAATGAATAAATATAAATTTGTAATATTTCGACTGTGCCATGAAGATGAGAGTCATGCCAGTCACTATTGGAGTACTGGGAACGGTTCCGAAAAAGGAAAGGAAAAGAGTATGAAAGAAATGAAAATCAGAGAAACAATTGGAACTATTCAAACAATCAGTCCGTTAAGTACCATACATGATACACGCTTTGGGCGATCATGTCTCGAAACAGACATGACTGACTGGGCAGAAGATTATCCCGCAGTAGGTTGCCATTACTTTCTGCGGTAGAGCGGTTACCAACCAAGGCTACAGAACCCAATTTGTACTGCAATTTAACCCATAGCTTGAAGAAGAAGAGATGGATTAATACAATTCCTAAAAGTATTTGCGCGTAAGTGAATGCAATGAATTCAACTGGAATTCGAACTCCAGTTAAATGTTTTACATTCAGACGATCAGTCAGGCAGTTAAGTACCATAGGTTATATACGCTTGGGCGATCATGTCTCGAAAGAGACATGACTGACTGGACAGAAGATTATCCCGCAGTAGGTTGCCATTGCTTTCTGCGGTAGACTGGTTGCCAGCCAAGGCTATAGTACCCAATCTGTCCTGTTATTTAACCCATAACTGGAGGGAAGAGATGGATTAATACCTTACCCAAGGGTATTTGTGCGTAAGTGGATGCAAGGAATTTAACTGGAATTCGAACTCTGAGTCGATATCCACTTCACGACAACTCACATTCTAAGATAAAAATGTTAAAAAAAAAAACACCAGCAAGGATAATGCAAAGTTTGGTAGTGTTTTCGGGAAACTTTCTGTCACTTAATATCCAACGTAGTGTACCAGTAACTACTCATGACATATAATAATAATAATAATAATAATAATAATAATAATAATAATAATAAACTACATATTAATACCCAAATATTTGAATATCAGTAGAATACTAAAGCATCACTCTCTTTAAAGGTTCAATGGTGTAAAGAAGTTTTCAGACTTACCAATGTCTTTTATTTCCAACTCCTCCCTTTTGTCTCACCCGTTTTTCTTTTCGTTTTCTTTAGCTTTTGTATTTGCCTCCATTTTTTCTTCACACTTTCTGTTCTCCATTCTACCCACACCCACAATTATATGATCCTGGGTATGACGGTAAACTGCATCCGGCAGCAAGACCTCTGATTGGGAGGTTGTGAGAAGCATGGAACCACCTCTTAATTACTGTTGTTCCCAGGTCTACTCTCACCCGGAGTGGTAGCACCTGTTATGGCAAATAGTTAAAACTCCCCACAACTGGGGTCAAAATCCTATGAAAGTATAAAAACAGACTTGTATAGAAATATATACGTAAAAATAGACTTTCATAGAAAAATATACATTTTTTAAGGAAAAATATTACCAATAATACATTTTTAGAGAAAACATTATTACCATAACACATTTTTGAAGGAAAAAAAAAAGAAGAATAATGCCATAATGGATTTTTGACGAAAAAATTACCAGCAATATTTTTTTTAACCCTCTAGGGCCATTCGTATCATATTTGATACAGTATGAAAACAAGCCTCGAAAGAAATATTTTCCTGAAAAATTTTTTAAGAGAAATATTTTATAAATTTCAAATGAAAGCAGTACTGACTGCTCAGTCAATGAATACCAAATGTTTCCTTATAGGGAAATACTAAATGTTTCCTTATAGGGAAATACTAAATGTTTCCTTATAGGGAAATACTGTATCAAATATGATACGAATGGCCCTAGAGGGTTAAGTAGTAATTAGTGGGGGATCTGTTTATTACTTCATAGCAATATAGAACTGATTCCCCACTTTATGATACGAATGGCCCTAGAGGGTTAAGTAGTAATTAGTGGGGGATCTGTTTATTACTTCATAACAATATAGAACTGATCCCCTACTTTATGACAAGTAGAAGCCTTAATCATATTATATTATTAACCCTCTAGGGCCATTCGTATCATATTTGATACAGTATGAAAACAAGCCTTGAAAGAAATATTTTCCTGAAAATTTTTTAAGAGAAATATTTTATAAATTTCAAATGAAAGCAGTACTGACTGCTCAGTCAATGAATACCAAATGTTTCCTTATAGGGAAATACCAAATGTTTCCTTATAGGGAAATACTGTATCAAATATGATACGAATGGCCCTAGAGGGTTAAGTAGTAATTAGTGGGGGATCTGTTTATGACTTCATAACAATATAGAACTGATCCCCCACTTTATGACAACTAGAAGCCTTAATCATATTATATTATTAACCCTCTAGGGCCATTCGTATCATATTTGATACAGTATGAAAACAAGCCTTGAAAGAAATATTTTCCTGAAAAATTTTTTAAGAGAAATATTTTATAAATTTCAAATGAAAGCAGTACTGACTGCTCAGTCAATGAATACCAAATGTTTCCTTATAGGGAAATACCAAATGTTTCCTTATAGGGAAATACCAAATGTTTCCTTATAGGGAAATACTGCATCAAATATGATACGAATGGCCCTAGACGGTTAATACAAAACTAGAAGACATCGTCAGTGTTTAATATAAAGTAATGCCGATATATACTAAAGCCGTTAGTTTTGACGGGTATTATGCTAACAATAGTAATAATAAAGAAGAAATTATAGCGCTATAAATCTTACCAGTATAAAAATTCCAGGCCGATCAGTTTATATAAGTTACAAAGTTGTTCGATATTCACTTGTTTATTTAATGCTTTCTAGTTAAGCCTGAATGCAAGTCAACACCGAGCGAAGGAGCGTGTCAGTCCGCTCACCCCGCGAAAAATTCATCAGTTAATGGCATCAATATTAGTTAGAAAAGAGTGAACGTTTATAACTTAGATTACTGATAACTTTTTCAAACATAGCATTTAAATAAACATTTCTTGAAATATCGTTTTGAATTTTATCTATTATAGTGAATATCTAAATCTATCTAATCTAATCTAAACTTATTTATAAATGGAACTTTGTCTGTGTGTGTGTGTGTCTGTGTGTGTGTGTGTGTCTGTGTGTGTGTGTGTCTGTGTGTGTGTGTCCGTTACCTATAGACTCCGAAACGGCTCAACCAATTTTCTTGAAAAGTTACACAGTTGTACTATAAGCGTCTGCGAGTGTTCTTAGCTAGGTTTTGTGTCGAGGTACACCCGATAAATATCGATAATCGAAAAAATCGGGTTATAGAAGGAGTGGTCCGATTTTAATCAAATTTAATACACTCATAGACAAAGACATAAGAAACGATATTCAGAAGTTTCAAGGTTGCAGTTCTTACAATAGTGCAGAAAATCGATAATATATATATATAAAAGGCAAGATGTTTGTGTGTGTGTCTGTTTATCTGCCAGTATGTCTGTATTTTTTTCAGCACTTTTATTTTAGTTTTTGCTTTGGGTTTGACTCTAAGTAGGTATAATTATAGTTCTTAGTCTCAGCCATGATACCATTTACACAGAAGACTTATTTAGCCTTCAAAATTCAGTTTACAACGAAAAAACTTATTTGATATCGATACCAGAAAATCAAAATTTGACTTACATCCATTCATCTTTCTTTCGGTCTACGGTTTCGCTTTAACTGGAAACACCTATTGCTTTTTTAGTCTTTTGTGCCAACGTCCAAAGAGTCTGAGCTCCAGGACCATGGATTAGTTTTAAAGCTTTCATTACACCCGAGCAACGCCGGGCTATACTGCTAGTATGTATATATATACTAGGTGAGATTGGTAAATTGTCGCAATTCTTTTATTATTTCAAATATTCTTTAGGCTGAGTCTGAGCTCCAGGACCATAGATTAGTTTTAAAGCTTTCATTACAGCCGAGCAACGCCGGACTATACTGCTAGTCATTGATAGATGAATATTCTTTCTTATTTTTTTCTTTCGTTCGTTCTTTCTTTCTTCATATTGTCGTACTTTCGTTTCTTTCTTTTACTGTCATTTATTCATTCTTCCACAGTTTTCTTTCTTTCTTTGGCTTTTTCTGTTTTTCCTTTTTCATTTTTTTTTTCATTTTCTTTTGTCTCCCCCCCCCTTTTTTTTCTTCTTCTCATCTTTCTTTCTTCGACATTTTTATATTTTTCTTTCTTCGCCATTTTCTTTCTTTTTCACTATTTTTCTTTTCTCTCTTTCTTTGACATCTTTATTTTTCTTTCTTTTTCTCTTTGCCATTTTCTTTCTTTTTTCGTCTTTTATCTCTCTTCCAATGTCATTTTCCCTTTTTTCTTTTTAATAATTTTTGTCCTTTCTTTTTCCTTTCTATCTTTCTTCCTTCGACATATTTCGTTTTTTTCTTTCTTCTACATTTTCTTTTTTTCTTTTTTTGTGCATTTTTCATTCATTCTTCGCTGTTTTTTCTTTCTTTTTCTTCATTTTCTTTCGTTATATCTTTTGTTTTTTCTATTTTTTCTTTTTCGATATTTTTATATTTTACTTTCTTTCTTTCTTTCTTTCTTTCTTTTTTATGTGTCTTTCTTCTCCCTTTTTCTTTCTTTCTTCACTAGTTTATTTCTTTCTTGTACAATTTTCTTTCTTTCCTTCTTCGTCTTTTTCTTTCTCTCTTTCTTAATCTTTTTTCTTGTTCCTTTCTTTTCCTTCTGCAATTTATTCGTTCTTCGCCCTTCTTTCTTTCTTTCTTTCTTCTGCATTTTTCATTGTTTTTTCTTCGCCCTTTTTGTTTCTTTCTTTCGTATTTTTCATTCATTCTTCGCCGTTTTTTCAGTTTCTTGTCTTTTTCGTCATTTTCTTTTGTTCTTTCTTTTTTTCTTTCTATTTTTCTTTCTTCGACATTTTTATATTTTTCTTTCATTCTTCGTTCTTAATTTTCTTATCTTTTTATAATTTTCTTTCTTTTTTGGCCCTTTTGGCTTTCTTTTTCTCTTTTTCCTTTTTCCTTCTTTCTTTTTATTCTTCTGCATTTTCTTCGTTCTTCATCTTTCTTTCTTTCTTTTTTCTTTCTTTTGCATTATTCTTTCTTTCTCCTTTTTCCTCCTTTTTTTCTTCTGAATTTTTCTTTGTTTTTCTCTTCATCCTTTTTCTTTCTTTCTCTCTGTCTTTCTTCTTTCTTCTTTTCGCAGATGTCATTCAATTTCATACCATATTTCGCTTCTGGTGTAGAATTAAAGATAACAACCTTTGGATTGGTAGGAAGAAACAAACTTGAAATATTTCCCAAATAAGTCAAATCCCACTTTCAGAATTGAATCTATTCTTGGCCAATGACTGGGCATTTCTATTCATCCGTCAAATCCAAAAGCAACAATATTTATAGCTTTCATGATGAATTTATATCATATTACAGAGATTTGTTTTGGTATATCTCTCTTAAAATCTATCCCCCGCTTATCTAACTAAAAACTGTCAAGGGATATAGATACACCCATTCGCGCGGACACACACACACACACACGCACACACACACACACACACACCTTAAGATTGTGAAGGAATCATAGCTCTTCACGGCTTCCATTTCTTTAGTATATATGAATTGACATAGCTTTTACTGGAATATTTGTTTGCATACGTTTAGCAGTCTCAACACTTTTAAATTCAAAGTGGTTATTATTGACCTACCAAGTCTAGATGAACAAGTCTACCTGGCTATTTAACTATTTAAAAAAATAACTGTTTTCATACTTTTTCGAAAAGCATGAGTGAGAAATTGAATGAACGAGGCCAGAATTTGAACTCGCCACGCTGGTTCCACTTTTCATGTTGATAACCATTTATTTATTTTATCTATCTATCGTTTATCACTCGCCCTTTTTTTAAATTAATAAAAATACACATTGCCCGACCCATGGATTCCGAATTAAACACTTTATTCAATGTAAATGTGTAGACTGAATCAAACTACAAAGAGCTGGACACAGACAATCTCAACTGAAACCTTTTTTTTTTAATGTGCGAGGCTAGACTGTTCTCGTTTCATTGTCGATATCTAGGGATTGTTAGTGCTGTTCGTTCATTCAGCCAGTCAGTTAAGTGCCACACATGATACACACTTTGGGCGATCATGTCTCGAAAGAAACATGACTGACTGGGCAGAAGATTATCCCGCAGTAGATTGCAACTGGAGGGAAGAGACGAATTAATACCTTTCCTAAGGGTATTTGGAATATGACAGTGAATGGCAGTGTTTAGTGGACAATATCATCCAAGATGAAGGAAAAACTTGAAGCAACTGAAATGTGGTTCTACAGAAGGATGCTGCGAATATCATGGACCGAGGACGTGAGCAATGATGAGGTGTTGGAAAGAATGGAAACGAAAAAGAAATTAATATTGAACATCAGATAAAGACAGCTAAAGTTCTTGGGACATGCACTAAGGAAGAAAGGCTTGGTGAACCTGATACTAACAGGTCAGATAGAGAGCAAAAGAGACAGAGGAAAGCAGTGGATAACATATTTGAAGGGCCTGATCAGGTGGATGACGGAAGGAGGGTTGCGTGGTGCAACAGGAGAAAGCGTGATAAGATTCACCAGGGATAGGGAGACGTGGAAAGCCATGATGGCCTACGTCCTGAAAGGACAGGGCACATAGAAGAAGAAGAAGAAGAAGAAGAAGAAGAAGAAGAAGAAGAAGAAGAAGAAGGGTATTTGTGCGTAGGTGAATGCCAAGAATTCAATTGGAGTTCGAACTCAGCACGCCGGTTTTGTCGTTCCGAGTCGATATCCACTGCACCACTCATTACTCGCCCTATTTACAATGAATCGAACAACACACTGCGAAGACCAGAGATTCCGAACAAAACACTTTATTTAATTTAAAGGGGTAGACTTTTCACGTTCCACTTTTTATGTCCAAGTATATCACGTCTAGCTATTATTTTAGTTTGTATGGAAAGAGCAGCCAAAATGAAATGGAGTGGAAAGAGCATCCAGAAAAAATGTTATAGCTTAAAACTATGAACATTTAGTATAAAAAGCACCCGACAAATGAGCTGAGGAGTCAGATTTATAAAACCTGCTTGGATGAAAAGAAGATAAATTCGATAACTGCAAAAAGAATAAATTAAAAGTTGATTTTATTCGGTTAATAAAATAGTTTCATATATAATCAGAGTCCGACAAAAAATGAATCTGCATTTCAAGAAAGGAAAAAATTATAGATATTGCAATACTAAATTTATTCAAATACCACAAGATTAATACTTAATTTAACTTAATATTTAAGTCAACTTCGGAATCTAAAATCACAAAACAAGCTCAAAATGGCAACCTGTACCTTCCAGACATTTATTAGTAAGGCGAAATTCTGTGTGGGTAATGTTGGCCAAAGTTTTCGGTGTGATTGTGGTACATGCATTTTTATCTTTTTATCTAAAGGCCGTAGTCAGTTTTAGACGACATCTTTTAGGGTACTTCATATGTAAACGTGGAAAGAACTCGAGTGAACCTCTTTGACCAATCTAATACTCATATGGCTGTCTTATCGCAACTAATCATTTAGGTTTTCCCATATGTAAATACCTGCACATTCCCTTTTTTTTAAAGGCCACCAACGTAGTCAGTTTTAGACGACATCTTTCAGGGTACTTCATATGTAAACGTGGAAAGAACACGAGTGAACCACTTTGACCTATATAATACTCATATGGCTGTCTTATCGCAACTTATCCTTTAGGGTTTCCCATATATAAATATCTGCACATTCCCTTTTTTTAAAGGCCGCCAACGTAGTCAGTTTTAGACGACATCTTTTAGGGTACTTCATATGTAAACGTGGAAAGAACTCGAGTGAATCCCTTTGAACCAATATAATTCTCATATGGCTGTCTTATCGCAATTTATACTTTAGGGTTTCCCATATGTAAATATCTGCATATTCATTTTTTTTCTAAAGGCCTCCAATGTAGTCAGTTTTAGACGACATCTTTTAGGGGTCTTCATATGTAAACGTGGAAAGAAATCGAGTGAACCTCTTTGACATATCTAATACTCATATGGCTGTCTTATCGCAATTTATACTTTAGGGTTCCCCATATGTAAATATCCGCACATTCCCTTTTTTTAAAGGCAGCCAACGTAGTCAGTTTTACACGACATCTTTTAGGGTACTTCATATGTAAACGTGGAAAGAACTCGAGTGAACCTCTTTGACCTATCTAATACTCATATGGCTGTCTTATCGCAATTTATCCTTTAGGGTTCCCCATATGTAAATATCCGCACATTCCCTTTTTTTAAAGGCCGCTAACGTAGTCAGTTTTAGACGACATCTTTTAGGGTACTTCATATGTAAACGTGGAAAGAACTCGAGTGAACCTCTTTGACCTATCTAATACTCATATGGCTGTCTTATCGCAATTTATCCTTTAGGGTTCCCCATATGTAAATATCCGCACATTCCCTTTTTTTAAAGGCCGCCAACGTAGTCAGTTTTACACGACATCTTTTAGGGTACTTCATATGTAAACGTGGAAAGAACTCGAGTGAACCTCTTTGACCTATCTAATACTCATATGGCTGTCTTATCGCAATTTATCCTTTAGGGTTCCCCATATGTAAATATCCGCACATTCCCTTTTTTGAAAGGCCGCCAACGTAGTCAGTTTTACACGACATATTTTAGGGTACTTCATATGTAAACGTGGAAAGAACTCGAGTGAACCTCTTTGACCTATCTAATACTCATATGGCTGTCTTATCGCAATTTATCCTTTAGGGTTCCCCATATGTAAATATCCGCACATTCCCTTTTTTGAAAGGCCGCCAACGTAGTCAGTTTTAGACGACATCTTTTAGGGTACTTCATATGTAAACGTGGAAAGAACTCGAGTGAACCTCTTTAACCTATCTAATACTCATATGGCTGTCTTATCGCAATTTATCCTTTAGGGTTCCCCATATGTAAATATCCGCACATTCCCTTTTTTTAAAGGCCGCCAACGTAGTCACTTTTACACGACATCTTTTAGGGGTCTTCATATGTAAACGTGGAAAGAACTCGAGTGAAACTCTTTGACCTATCTAATACTCATATGGCTGTCTTATCGCAATTTATCCTTTAGGGTTCCCCATATGTAAATATCCGCACATTCCCTTTTTTTAAAGGCCGCCAACGTAGTCAGTTTTAGAGCTTCTCGTTTAATTTGGTCAAGAGTTACAGGCAGTTCTCTTACTGTGTTGCATAATGTGGCTTTAAATTATCCTTTTGTCCAAAGAGAAGCAATCACAGTATCTTCAAGAGGCTCTCTGTACAGTCCGTAGACATGAGAGTGTTTTCTAGACGGTAGAAACTCTATTTTAAAGTTATAATTTAAAAGGATCGTTCCCCGTCTCCGTAGTCTGATTGCTGTAGGCACAGGCAGACCTTTCTAGAACCGAAGTTGGTCATTAATAGTTTATGGTCCGTCTGCAATGTAAAGTGTCTACTGTGAATGTAGCGGCGAAACTTCGTTACTGCGAAAATAATCCCTAAAAACTTTTTATTAATTTCAGAAAAATTCTTTTCTGCAGGAAGAAGTGTTCTCGACACATGAGCTATTGGTTTGTGAGATCCATCTGGTATCTTGTGCATAATACATGCTCCAGTGCCGTATGAGCTGGCGTCGCTGCCAAGTGTGTATCACGAATGGCACTTAACTGACCTGCATGTATTTCTTAATGTTTAACTCGTCTTGATCATCTAAATTTGTGTTATTTACGCAGCTGTCAAAAATCTCGCTCGACAATGTGATCTCTTGTGTCAGACACGGCTACAATTTAGGTATTTTTTATTCCGATAAGGGCAGTCCTTATACCAAAGTAATGACCCACAACCGTAACACGGGTTTTTTTTTAATCATTTCACCCCAAGCAAGGCATTCCACTGCCACTATTGCGCATGGGGTTATATAGGGGAAGGTAAAGAGAAGGAGTGGTTAGATATAGGAAATGTCAGAAGAAGGGTGATAGATGGGTAAGGATACCGAGGCTGAGGGTTGGGTAGATGGGAAGAGTGTTTGAGAGAATGGATGTGAGTTAGTGTGTTAGGAGGTGTCTATTGACCTTACATTTAAACTCCTGGAGATTGTAGCCGTCGGGGAAGCAATCATGTGGAAGGGAATTCCACAGTCGGGAAGTGCGAGAAAAGAAACTGTTGGAGTAGAAATTGCGGTTACATTTTATCTGTTTCACTGTAAAAGGGTGGGATCTAGTTGCTAATCTAGTATCTCGTGCAAATTCGTACCTAGGGGGCACCAGTGATCTAAGTTCATCGGAGCAGAAGCCGTGAAAGTATTTATAGAAGAGACACAGGGAAGCCACGTCACGCCGGTGAGAGAGAGACTACAGCCGGTCTGCCAAGTCGGTATCGATCACATTACAGACTCTAGGGCGCAAGTTGTCTTGTTTCTTTTTGATTGGTTTGATTTAGAGGAAGAATTAAATTTTTAAATTAAACTTTTCTTATGTGATCTATGCCAAATTCCTCGCGGAGGCTTACGAATCTTTAACAGTCTTCTGCTATTTGTTGGAGAGTAAAGTTTGGCTCATTTTCCAATTTATTCAGAACTCTACGTCTAATTTCAGCGTCTTTAGCTGAAACGAGTCCTTGATCAAATATCAGACACTTTAAATTATTCGCACTCAATTCTGACAATTTGAAATTGTCGCAATGCTTGTTTACGACCGACGAGAATGCAGTGTAATCTTCACTATACTTTCTGGTTAAATTCATACACGTCCATCTCTTATGAAAAGGTGAAATTTTAGGACTAAAAAGTTCTGTAAAAAGTTTAACCGCTTCAGTAAATGTCAGTTAGATTGTTTTACAGAGCAAAATATAGTACACAAATTTGGTGTGTTCTCTGGTCCCAAGTTTTTGAAGAAGCGAACTTTCTTAGAGTCCGTCCAATTTATGCAATTTGTGGCGTATAAATCCTCGAATTTTTTAAAATAGGAGGCGAAAGTTATATCCTCGTTTGAAGAATATGTAAAACTGTGTATTGCGCCCCAGACCGTGTTTTGTGAGAACGCAGTTTCGTTTTCACTAATTTGCCTCCTGTTTGCCAGTTCAAGCAAGTTTCTTTGCTCTTGTTGAGTTTGAAGGAGAATGTCTTCAAGTTTTTGATGTCCGATTTCTGTTTGTTTTTGAAATTCAAACCGTTTTTCTTCTGTGTGCGTTTGCATTTCAAGTCGTTCCTCTTGCCATTTAAGTTCCGGTTGGTTTGCTGTTCAAGTTGGAAATAAAGAATTTTGAACATGGCGGATTTAAATTCGTCCATATTTGACCGTGTCTCTTTTTAGGATGAAACCAAATGCAGCTAAATTAAAGTGAAAAAAAACAAAAAAAACAAAAAAAAAACGTCTTTCCTTTGAATAACAAAACTTTAACAAATCGAAATAAAAATTTGAAGTGAATAAAAAAATAACTTTAATTTCTTATTCACTCAGGGAATCACGAGTGTTTTTTTTTCTTTCTAAAAAATTCCCGTAGTTTGGCGGCTCGCGTTCAAGTTCAGTGTAAGTTATTTAAACTATTTGTTTTCGTTCGGTTTGTTTTTCTGGATTACCAAATACTGTTGAATAAAACAAGGTGTGACAAAAATAGATACTTTTTTCGTTTGCCTTCCTTTTCTGGATTGCCAAGTACTGATGTGACAGAACAAAGTGTGACGAAAAATAGAGTTCTGTTCGTCCAATGTTGATCTAATATTGACAATTTCCACGCAGTCTTTTTGGGGTCCTCAAAGGTCATTAAGAGTCCTGGTCGCCAAGGTGTTGTGGCTTGGTTAGGGGCCAGAAATAAAGACATAAAGTTGGATTGGAGTTAAACAAATATAGTAACAAAAGAACAGTAGTACAAACATATACAACATGAGAAGATCACCAGTGTGACTATTGGTCCGGCTGTCAGAGGTATCTGCTGGAATCGACATCTCCTGCACAAACAGAAACTGCTGCTTATTTACAGTTTGAAAGAGTTTATGTGCGCATTGGCAAATTATCACAATAATGATACTACTAATGATGTTGATGATCATGATATTAATAATAATGACAATAAAAATAATATTACTAATAATGACAATAATAATGACCATAATAATGATAATGATGATGATGATAATATTAATATTAATGACAACAATAATAATGATAATTATTACGATAATAATAATAATAATATGTAACCATTCTATGGGATTACACCATCTACACAGACAGAAAAATTGAAGCAAACAGGCCAGACATTATTGTTAAAAACCAGAAGGAGAAAACTTGTCTATTAATTGATATGGCTTGTCCAGCGGATTGTAACATAGCAATCAAGGAATTTGAAAAACTGTCAAAATATAAAGACCTGGAAATTGAAATAGAAAAAATGTGGAAATTGAAAACAAGAGTTGTGCCAGTGATAGTAG
The DNA here is from genome assembly GCA_037127315.1 of Ascarosepion bandense. Classification (NCBI taxonomy): domain Eukaryota; kingdom Metazoa; phylum Mollusca; class Cephalopoda; order Sepiida; family Sepiidae; genus Ascarosepion; species Ascarosepion bandense. Next base: position 1,337,848 of record JBBBDQ010001578.1, read on the forward strand.
GTGCACTTGGAATGATAAAAAATGGAACAAAACAACACATTGAAAGAATCCCTGGAAACTCCAGCTTAAGAGACATACAAAAAATTGTCTTATTAAGTACAGCCCACACACTAAGGAAAACTTTATCTATGTAATGCTGAGGATGATAGGGAAGATAGAAAAACATGAAATGGAGCCATAACAACACGCCACTACCTGCCTTAGGTCTCCCCGCAGACTTGGTTGGTAGTGAGACCAAAGCAGAAATCGAAATATGATGAAAAATGACATAATAATAATAATAATAATAATAATAATAATAATAATAATAATAATAATAATGAGGATAACATTAATAATGACAATTGTTGTGGATCTTCGTTGATTATTTGTTGTGGAGTTGTGGCAAAACTTCGGAAGTAAGGCACGAAGACAAGGCTCAAAACAGTGCATTAGCATAACAAGAACATAGATACAACGTAAGTGTTAATAACTAAATAGAAATAAGTAAGTTCGAACGGTACAGTTACGCTGCTTATTGCTTGAATTGTAGTTGGCTTTAACTGCGCACTAGCTGTCCTTAACTGCCACCCAGGTAATTGTATATAGTAAGAGGAAGAGTCCATTCCTCGTAGGAGGGCACCAAAATGATGATAATGATAAAAATAGTAATGATGATGATATTTATAATAGTAATGATGGTGATAACAACAATGATAATGATGATAATAATAATAATAATGATTGTGAATATATTAATGATAATGACTAAAATCAAATGGGATAATAATAACGATGATAATGATGATAGTAATGTAGTCATTTTAGTTCTTGCAGATTGCAATGTATCTTTGAAGATCTTCAAAAAGATCTATCAAAATGCAAAAAAGTTTTGAAGTGGATATCTCAAGAACGTGGCGCGAAGGTTATTAGTGGAAAATGTCATGAATCCATTTCTGACCTTAGGTCTCTCGGAGGAAATGTGTACACTACAGAAATCAAAGGAAATAACCATATTTTTATCCCGGGGGTAGAAAATGAAAAATCACTTTTATGGAAACCCGCAGAATAGAATGAAAAACCATTATGAAGTTGCTTCCTCGCATACACTGGTGCTGATTCAGGATTCCTGCACTTGAAATCGACAAGAAATGATATGGCCACAAGCTGGAGAGGCTGTGTGAGATCAGCCATGTCAAGATATTGTAAAATTTCAACAAAGAAACCACATCATTGAAACCACCAAACCAATCTTTAACATTGTTGAAAAATAAAAAAAAGAAAAGAAACCCCACTTAAAGACATGATGCCCATAATATCAATCTTAAAGCACCATTGACAGTCAATATTGTTTTCGTCATCATTGGAGCATTGAGGTCTATATCTTCTTCTTTTATATGCAGAGTCATTTCCAAACGTAGGCGATCATAGCCCCCCACCTGTTACTGTCCCTTGTTGCTCTTAACATATGTTATCCTGTTATTTCTCTCAAACCCTCTGCCTCCGATTTGGTTAAGCCCATCAAGTATGTTATACACTGTTTTCCATTATCACACTTTCCCTCTATCTGCCCTGTGAGTATCAGATTCTCTAAACTCTTTTCTCATTATGTGTATCAGAAACCAGAGCTGTCTCTTCCTGATGTTAAATATAAATCTCCTATTTAGTTTTCATTCTCTCTAAAACCTTTTCGTTGTTCACATGTTTGGTTCAGGGTATCCTCATCATCTTTCTGTAGAAGCACATTTCTGTTGCTCCAAGTGTTTTCTTCTTTGAGGAAATTGTCCGGCATTTGCTGCCATGTTGGGGGACAGACATCACATAACAGTCTAGATCGCTGAACTTTTAATCATGTGTTGAGAAAATTGGTATAAAATTATCAAAGTAACGAAGCATCAGGATTTGTGTAAACAGAATGGGTAGATTTACGATCTTGCCTTTACCATAAATATCTTAAGAACATAATAATGACAACAGAGACAATAATAACAACTAGTATTAACCTGTAAAGATAACATGGTTTTCTTATTTTAATATTTTATTGAATCTTAATTCTTCAGTTAATGATTTAATTAGCGCATGGCGAAGTCTATGACAAAAAGTATCCGTAGAAAATTCCCCTGTTGCATCGTTAGATATTTGAACTTAACAACTTTAACAAAATATTGCAAAACGAATAATAAAGACAAAGTTGTCTCCCTTCTTCGTTCATATCATCCCTCCTTGCTTGCATTCGTTCTCTATTATGTTTACGGATTGCTTGTCTCCCTTTTACTCGTAATCGTTCTCGTCTTCTTTTCTACCGTTCTCTTGCTGCTTCTCTTGTTGTTTTATTCTCTCTTCCATTACAAGGATTTTCTCCAGAAATATAATGTATTTACAAAATACATTTAATTTCATTCATTACAACAAAGGCGGGACACACTTAGGTACCTAGGTAGGTATTACTGCATTATAATATAAAGACTATGACTTGCTACGTTGTTCACAGCGAGAATTGAAGGACCGATTGAATAAAATCAATAAAAATAAACGGATAAGTATTTTTCTTAGTTGAAGGAGAATCAAGATAACGACAACAAAGAAAGACTTGAAATTATTATTTAAAGCACAAAATACTATAAGTGCAATAATACCTTTTCTCTTTTTTTAAATAATAGGTTATATAATTTTACAGGAATTCTCTTTTCATTTTATATTTTCTGTTTGATGTCTTCTTTCATTTATCCCCTGTGTTTGTGTGTATATCGTTCGGCGTTCCTATACTTCCTCTTTTGTGAGTGTGTGTGTGTGTGTGTGTGTGTGTGTGTGTGTGTGTGTGTGTGTGTGTGTGTGTGTGTGCATTCAAATATCTTTCCAGAGCGTGACACACGTGGGTACTACAGAATTAATATAGAGATAATAATCTCTGGAAGGTTAACATTCATACTGATAGACATAAAAATACTAATAGATGAGGAATTGCGATTAAAGACTACAAGCATAAATGTTTTTCTATAAATGATGTAGTTTTATCAGATAACATTATATTGTACTGTCGCAGATGCCAGGTTCGTTCTCTGGGAGCAACTTCAAACATGAATAGTCCGAATAACATAAATACAATAAGAATCAAATTTTTAATTTTATTTATATTATTCGGAATATTATCCTCGTCTTTGTTGCCATTTGTACGACGTTTAATAAAAGATCATTCTATTTGTCTATATTTCTGAGATGAGGTAGTATTTACAGTATTAAAATTATTGCTGACTATTGTCTTCCTCTTTGTTGCCATTTGTACGACGTTTAATAATAGATCATTCTATTTGTCAATATTTCTAAAGGTGAGGTAGTATTTACAGTATTAAAATTATTCGGACTATTGTCCTCATTTTTGTTGTCATTTGTACGACGTTTAATAATAGCTCATTCTATTTGTCTATATTTCTAAGATCAGATAGTATTTACAGTATTAACATTATTCGGACTATTGTCCTCATCTTTGTTACCATTTGTCTGATGTTTAAAAATAGATCATTCTATTTGTCTGTATTTCTGAGATGAGGTAGTATTTACAGTATCTATATTATTCGGACTATTGTCCTCATCTTTGTTGCCATTTGTATGACGTTTAATAATAGCTTATTCTATTTGTCTATATTTCTAAGATCAGATAGTATTTACAGTATTAACATTATTTGGACTATTGTCCTTATCTTTGTTGCCATTTGTATGACGTTTAATTCTATTTGTTTCATTCTGTTTGTCTGCATTTCTGAGATGAGGTAAGATTTACAGTATTAACATTATTCGGACTATTGTCGTTATCTTTCTTGCTATTTGCCTCTTTTGACTGTAAAAGTGTTCTTGTGGCACAAAAAATTCTGCCATATTATTATCAATAAAATAAAACCTTGAGACGATTAAAGCTAGTGGCAAATTTGATTCAGTTTTAACTTTCTGCTGTAAATGAACGATGAATTGATGAGGGTTGATGAATAACATTCTGTGATAAAGATTATAGCAGTTGTCTCTTTATGCAAAATGACATTTTGTGGGATCGATTTATTAGAATGTTGTATGAGAAACTGAGCACCTCTTAAAAATCTTTAAATATTGAATTTTTGCAAATTTTTTTTTTTGCTAATCTGAAAATTTAGGGTCTAATCAATAAGAATGCACTGAAAAAAGTAAAAAAAAAAATGAAGAGCAAAAAAATTACATGGTGGTTCAGGTTTCAAAGCTCTGTCAAACCATCTAATGGGCATGTCTTCCTTTTACACAGTTTGCTAGTGATTCCTTGTCCCTTTCTCTCCACTTTATGTGCCTCACTTCTAGAGACCACTGTCTTAAAGAGACAATTGCTAGTCTTTATTTAAGAATGTTATTCATAGAGAGCTCTGGGTCTAGCTTCAGTCAGTGCCATTTTTTTATCAGGAACAGTTATCTTGTTTATTTGGAGTTCCTGTTCATTAAACTGACATTCTTTGCAAAGATAGATGAATGTCAAAGAGATTTCTATGGTGCATTGCAGATGGGAACTTAGAAAGAGATCAGCTGAGTTTTAGGTATAAAAAAAATTACAGACAACAACATTAAGAAATGTGTTGGTAAACCCTATTCATGGGATTTCTCATAACCTATGCAGTAAAGAAATAGAAAAATTGCATTCAAAACTACAGATTACACATTACAGGGAGATTTATCTATGTAAAATGTGTGTGATTAGTGGAAAATGGCATGAAAACATTTCTAAAATTGGGTTTCTGGTTGGGACCCAGGAAGAAAATGAGTATACAACAGAAATCAAAGAAAATAATAATAATAATAATAATAATAATAATAATAATAATAATATAAAAATCGCCACGATAGAGTTGGGCAATATTTACATTGGACAATGTGCAAGCACTATGGAAAATATGTAAACAAACACTGGTATGAACATCACCCAGCACCGGTTACTGAAATAGAAGTTGTTACCATTCTATGGGATTACACCATCTGCACAGACAGAAAAATTGAAGCAAATAGACCGGACATTATTGTTAAAAACTAGAAAGAAAAATTTGTTGATTAATTGATATGGCTTGTGCAGCGGATTGTAACATAGCAACCAAGGAATTCTAAAAAATGTCAAAATATAAAGACCTGGAAATTGAAATAGGAAAAAAATGTGGAAATTGAAAACAAGAATCATGCCAATGATAGTAGGTGCACTTGGAATGATAAAAATGGAACAAAACAACACATTGAAAGAATCCCTGGAAACCCCACCTTAAGAGATATACAAAAAATTGTTTTGTTAAGTACAGCCCATACACTAAGGAGAACTTTGTCTATGTAATGCTAGGGATGTTAAGGGAGATAGAAAAAAAACATGAAATGGAGCCATAACAACACACCCCAACCTGCCTTAGGTTTTCCTGCAGACTTGGTAGGTAGTGCGACCATAGCAGAAATCGAAATATGATGAAAAATGACAACATAATAATAATAATAATAATAATAAATTAATAAAAGCATAAAATAAAAACAGATTCACAGAAAATCTTTATGGCCAGATGGTGATGATAATATATAAAGCATGAGTTATTTTTGGTCAGGTTGTGGCATTTTAAACAGCTGACAGGTACTTCGATTTATTTTGATGCCCTATTAAAGGAAACTTGGTGGATCTGCTTCAAAGGTCTTCTTGACTTTAGTACAAAAAAGGAAATTACTGACTTTGGCATGAATGTGTTTCAATTTAAACTGACTCAGAGATTTAGAGTTGGACCTGGTCTAAAAATAGATTTGTTGAATTACAGCATAAAACAAAGTGACCTGAGGGGTGGGGGTCAATACAATGTAGAAAAGAGAAGAAGAGAGTGTGTCTGTTTAAGCAAGAGGAAAAGAAAACAAAAGAAAGAAGGAAAGAGGAAAAAAGAAGAAAAGGCTGAGAAAAGATTAACAAGATTTAAAGAAAAAAAAAGGAAAAATGAACTGAGAAAGAGAGAAAGAGGGTTTATTAATACAAAGTAGAAAAGAGGAGAAGAGAGTGTGTCTGTGTAAGCAAGAGGAAAAGAAAACAAAAGAAAGAAGGAAAGAGGAAAAAAGAATGAAAGCTGAGAAGAGATAAACAAGATTTAAAGTGAAAGAAAAGAAAAAGAGAAATGAATTGAGAAAGAGAGAAAGAGGGTTTATTAATACAAAGTAGAAAAGAGGAGAGGAGAGTGTGTCTGTGTAAGAAAGAGGAAAAGAAAACAAAAGAAAGAAGGAAAGAGGAAAAAAGAATAAAAGCTGAGAAGAGATAAACAAGATTTAAAGTGAAAGAAAAGAAAAAGAGAAATGAATTGAGAAAGAGAGAAAGAGGGTTTAAAATAAAGGAAATTCAGGATGAAAGAGAATTATTAGAAAGAAAATAGGAAAGAGAAGTCAGAAGAACAGAAGATGAGAGAATCGATTTATTGTCATTTGAAGAACTCATCAAATTGCAATAAAATTCGCAAGAGGTAACTGCTAACAATTTTTCATTGCATTTCTTGCATGAGAATCTCTCTTCTAAAGAAATGCATTTTAAGCAAAATTAGGCTTCAAAAATCGAAATTAAATCTCAATTAGCAATCTACTACCTTCTCCATTAATATTTTACTGTTGTTTAATGAGTTAAGAATGCTATACATATTGTACATTTTCCGAATCAGTAACCCCTTGGGTCTTAGTAACTTCACTGCCTTATATGGCAAGAAAAAATTAAAAAAAATATTGCATTATATCTACAACTAATATTAGTAGTAGTAATATTATCTGCAAATTTTGATTTGATAAAGCATTGTTAAGAATTATTTAATTTTGACTAGGATTCCTACATTTTTCATTTCAAATATATTTTTTCCATGTGGAGTATTAGCAATATTAATATCATCTGGAATTTTAATCAGACACAGCAATTTCAAGCATTGTTCATTTTTGACGAGGATTCCTTTCATCTTCATTTCAATTGCTTTATTTGCACTAGAAGTATTAGTAGTAGTAATATTATCTGGAATTTTGATTAGATGAAGCATTGTCAAGCATTGTTCATTTTTCACTAGATTCCTTTCATTTTGTATTTCAATTGCTTTATTCCCACGTGTAGTATTAGTAGTAATATTATCTGGAATTTTGATTAGATGAAGCATTGTCAAGCATTGTTCATTTTTCACTAGGATTCCTTTCATTTTCATTTCAATTGCTTTATTCCCATGTGTAGTATTAGTAGTAGTAATATTATCTGGAATTTTGATTAGATGAAGCATTGTCAAGCATTGTTCATTTTTCACTAGGATTCCTTTCATTTTCATTTCAATTGCTTTATTCCCACGTGTAGTATTAGTAGTAGTAATATTATCTGGAATTTTGATTAGATGAAGCATTGTCAAGCATTATTCATTTTTGACTGGATTTCTTTCATCTTCATTTCAATTGCTTTATTCCCACGTGTAGTATTAGTAGTAATAATATTATCTGGAATTTTGATTAGATGAAGCATTGTCAAGCATTATTCATTTTTGACTGGGATTTCTTTCATCTTCATTTCAATTGCTTATTTGCACTAGTAGTATTAGTAGTAGTAATATTATCTGGAATTTTGATTAGATGAAGCATTGTCAAGCATTCTTCATTTTTGACTAGATTTCTTTCATCTTCATTTCAATTGCTTTATTTCTACTAGTAGTATTAGTAGAACTAATATTATCTGGAATTTCGATTAGATGAAGCATTGTCAAGCATTATTCATTTTTGCCTAGGATTTCTTTCATGTTCATTCCAATTGCTTTATTTCCACTAGTAGTATTAGTAGTAGTAATATTATCTGGAATTTTGATTAGATGAAGCATTGTCAAGCATTATTCATTTTTGACTAGGATTTCTTTCATCTTCATTTCAATTGCTTTTATTCCACGTGTAGTATTAGTAGTAATAATATTATCTGAATTTTGATTAGATGAAGCATTGTCAAGCATTCTTCATTTTTGACTAGGATTTCTTTCATCTTCATTTCAATTGCTTTATTTCCACTAGTAGTATTAGTAGTAGTAATATTATCTGAATTTTGATTAGATGAAGCATTGTCAAGCATTATTCATTTTTGACTAGGATTTCTTTCATCTTCATTTCAATTGCTTTATTTCCACTAGTAGTATTAGTAGTAGTAATATTATCTGGAATTTTGATTAGATGAAGCATTGTCAAGCATTATTCATTTTTGACTAGGATTTCTTTCATCTTCATTTCAATTGCTTTATTTCCACTAGTAGTATTAGTAGTAATATTATCTGAATTTTGATTAGATGAAGCATTGTCAAGCATTATTCATTTTTGACTAGGATTTCTTTCATCTTCATTTCAATTGCTTTATTTCCACTAGTAGTATTAGTAGTAGTAATATTATCTGGAATTTTGATTAGATGAAGCATTGTCAAGCATTATTCATTTTTGACTAGGATTTCTTCATCTTCATTTCAATTGCTTTATTTCCACTAGTAGTATTAGTAGTAGTAATATTATCTGGAATTTTGATTAGATGAAGCATTGTCAAGCATTATTCATTTTTGACTAGGATTTCTTCATCTTCATTTCAATTGCTTGCCCCCACGTGTAGTATTAGTAGTAGTAATATTATCTGGAATTTTGATTAGATGAAGCATTGTCAAGCATTATTCATTTTTGACTAGGATTTCTTTTTCTTTCATCTTCATTTCAATTGCTTTATTTCCACTAGTAGTATTAGTAGTAATAATATTATCTGGAATTTTGATTAGATGAAGCATTGTCAAGCATTATTCATTTTTGACTAGGATTTCTTTCATCTTCATTTCAATTGCTTTATTTCCACTAGTAGTATTATTAGTAGTAATATTATCTGGAATTTTGATTAGATGAAGCATTGTCAAGCATTATTCATTTTTGACTAGGATTTTCTTTCATCTTCATTTCAATTGCTTTATTTCCACTAGTAGTATTAGTAGTAGTAATATTATCTGCAAATTTTGATTTGATAAAGCATTGTTAAGAATTATTTAATTTTGACTAGGATTCCTACATTTTTCATTTCAAATATATTTTTTCCATGTGGAGTATTAGCAATATTAATATCATCTGGAATTTTAATCAGACACAGCAATTTCAAGCATTGTTCATTTTTGACGAGATTCCTTTCATCTTCATTTCAATTGCTTTATTTGCACTAGAAGTATTAGTAGTAATGGAATTTTGATTAGATGAAGCATTGTCAAGCATTGTTCATTTTCACTAGGATTCCTTTCATTTTCATTTCAATTGCTTTATTCCCACGTGTAGTATTAGTAGTAGTAATATTATCTGGAATTTTGATTAGATGAAGCATTGTCAAGCATTGTTCATTTTTCACTAGGATTCCTTTCATTTTCATTTCAATTGCTTTATTCCCATGTGTAGTATTAGTAGTAGTAATATTATCTGGAATTTTGATTAGATGAAGCATTGTCAAGCATTGTTCATTTTCACTAGGATTCCTTTCATTTTCATTTCAATTGCTTTATTCCCACGTGTAGTATTAGTAGTAGTAATATTATCTGGAATTTTGATTAGATGAAGCATTCAAGCATTATTCATTTTTGACTGGGATTTCTTTCATCTTCATTTCAATTGCTTTATTCCCACGTGTAGTATTAGTAGTAATAATATTATCTGGAATTTTGATTAGATGAAGCATTGTCAAGCATTATTCATTTTTGACTGGGATTTCTTTCATCTTCATTTCAATTGCTTATTTGCACTAGTAGTATTAGTAGTAGTAATATTATCTGGAATTTTGATTAGATGAAGCATTGTCAAGCATTCTTCATTTTTGACTAGGATTTCTTTCATCTTCATTTCAATTGCTTTATTTCTACTAGTAGTATTAGTAGAACTAATATTATCTGGAATTTCGATTAGATGAAGCATTGTCAAGCATTATTCATTTTGCCTAGGATTTCTTTCATGTTCATTCCAATTGCTTTATTTCCACTAGTAGTATTAGTAGTAGTAATATTATCTGGAATTTTGATTAGATGAAGCATTGTCAAGCATTATTCATTTTGACTAGGATTTCTTTCATCTTCATTTCAATTGCTTTATTCCCACGTGTAGTATTAGTAGTAATAATATTATCTGGAATTTTGATTAGATGAAGCATTGTCAAGCATTCTTCATTTTTGACTAGGATTTCTTTCATCTTCATTTCAATTGCTTTATTTCCACTAGTAGTATTAGTAGTAGTAATATTATCTGGAATTTTGATTAGATGAAGCATTGTCAAGCATTATTCATTTTGACTAGGATTTCTTTCATCTTCATTTCAATTGCTTTATTTCCACTAGTAGTATTAGTAGTAGTAATATTATCTGGAATTTTGATTAGATGAAGCATTGTCAAGCATTATTCATTTTTGACTAGGATTTCTTTCATCTTCATTTCAATTGCTTTATTTCCACTAGTAGTATTAGTAGTAATAATATTATCTGGAATTTTGATTAGATGAAGCATTGTCAAGCATTATTCATTTTTGACTAGGATTTCTTTCATCTTCATTTCAATTGCTTTATTTCCACTAGTAGTATTAGTAGTAGTAATATTATCTGGAATTTTGATTAGATGAAGCATTGTCAAGCATTATTCATTTTTGACTAGGATTTCTTTCATCTTCATTTCAATTGCTTTATTTCCACTAGTAGTATTAGTAGTAGTAATTATCTGGAATTTTGATTAGATGAAGCATTGTCAAGCATTATTCATTTTTGACTAGGATTTCTTTCATCTTCATTTCAATTGCTTTATTTCCACTAGTAGTATTAGTAGTAGTAATATTATCTGGAATTTTGATTAGATGAAGCATTGTCAAGCATTATTCATTTTTGACTAGGATTTCTTTCATCTTCATTTCAATTGCTTTATTTCCACTAGTAGTATTAGTAGTAATAATATTATCTGGAATTTTGATTAGATGAAACATTGTCAAGCATTATTCATTTTTGACTAGGATTTCTTTCATCTTCATTTCAATTGCTTTATTTCCACTAGTAGTATTATTAGTAGTAATATTATCTGGAATTTTGATTAGATGAAGCATTGTCAAGCATTATTCATTTTTGACTAGGATTTCTTTCATCTTCATTTCAATTGCTTTATTTCCACTAGTAGTATTAGTAGTAGTAATATTATCTGGAATTTTGATTAGATGAAGCATTGTCAAGCATTATTCATTTTTGACTAGGATTTCTTTCATCTTCATTTCAATTGCTTTATTTCCACTAGTAGTATTAGTAGTAGTAATATTATCTGGAATTTTGATTAGATGAAGCATTGTCAAGCATTATTCATTTTTGACTAGGATTTCTTTCATCTTCATTTCAATTGCTTTATTTCCACTAGTAGTATTAGTAGTAGTAATATTATCTGGAATTTTGATTAGATGAAGCATTGTCAAGCATTATTCATTTTTGACTAGGATTTCTTTCATCTTCATTTCAATTGCTTTATTTCCACTAGTAGTATTAGTAGTAATAATATTATCTGGAATTTTGATTAGATGAAGCATTGTCAAGCATTATTCATTTTTGACTAGGATTTCTTTCATCTTCATTTCAATTGCTTTATTTCCACTAGTTGTATTAGTAGTAATAATATTATCTGGAATTTTGATTAGATGAAGCATTGTCAAGCATTATTCATGTTTGACTAGGATTTCTTTCATCTTCATTTCAATTGCTTTATTTCCACTAGTAGTATTAGTTGTAATAATATTATCTGGAATTTTGATTAGATGAAGCATTGTCAAGCATTATTCATTTTTGACTAGGATTTCTTTCATCTTCATTTCAATTGCTTTATTTCCACTAATAGTATTAGTAGTAGTAATATTATCTGGAATTTTGATTAGATGAAGCATTGTCAAGCATTATTCATTTTTGACTAGGATTTCTTTCATCTTCATTTCAATTGCTTTATTTCCACTAGTAGTATTAGTAGTAGTAATATTATCTGGAATTTTGATTAGATGAAGCATTGTCAAGCATTATTCATTTTTGACTAGGATTTCTTTCATCTTCATTTCAATTGCTTTATTCCCACGTGTAGTATTAGTAGTAATAATATTATCTGGAATTTTGATTAGATGAAGCATTGTCAAGCATTCTTCATTTTTGACTAGGATTTCTTTCATCTTCATTTCAATTGCTTTATTTCCACTAGTAGTATTAGTAGTAGTAATATTATCTGGAATTTTGATTAGATGAAGCATTTTCAAGCATTATTCATTTTTGACTAGAATTTCTTTCATCTTCATTTCAATTGCTTTATTTCCACTAGTAGTATTAGTAGTAGCAATATTATCTGGAATTTTGATTAGATGAAGCATTGTCAAGCATTATTCATTTTTGACTAGGATTTCTTTCATCTTCATTTCAATTGCTTTATTTCCACTAGTAGTATTAGTAGTAGTAATATTATCTGGAATTTTGATTAGATGAAGCATTGTCAAGCATTATTCATTTTTGACTAGGATTTCTTTCATCTTCATTTCAATTGCTTTATTTCCACTAGTAGTATTAGTAGTAATAATATTATCTGGAATTTTGATTAGATGAAGCATTGTCAAGCATTATTCATTTTTGACTAGGATTTCTTTCATCTTCATTTCAATTGCTTTATTTCCACTAGTAGTATTAGTAGTAGTAATATTATCTGGAATTTTGATTAGATGAAGCATTGTCAAGCATTATTCATTTTTGACTAGGATTTCTTTCATCTTCATTTCAATTGCTTTATTTCCACTAGTAGTATTAGTAGTAGTAATATTATCTGGAATTTTGATTAGATGAAGCATTGTCAAGCATTATTCATTTTTGACTAGGATTTCTTTCATCTTCATTTCAATTGCTTTATTTCCACTAGTAGTATTAGTAGTAGTAATATTATCTGGAATTTTGATTAGATGAAGCATTGTCAAGCATTATTCATTTTTGACTAGGATTTCTTTCATCTTCATTTCAATAGCTTTTATTTCCACTAGTAGTATTAGTAGTAATAATATTATCTGGAATTTTGATTAGATGAAGCATTGTCAAGCATTATTCATTTTTGACTAGGATTTCTTTCATCTTCATTTCAATTGCTTTATTTCCACTAGTAGTATTATTAGTAGTAATATTATCTGGAATTACCGTTAGATGAAGCATTGTCAAGCATTATTCATTTTTGACTAGGATTTCTTTCATCTTCATTTCAATTGCTTTATTTCCACTAGTAGTATTAGTAGTAGTAATATTATCTGGAATTTTGATTAGATGAAGCATTGTCAAGCATTATTCATTTTTGACTAGGATTTCTTTCATCTTCATTTCAATTGCTTTATTTCCACTAGTAGTATTAGTAGTAGTAATATTATCTGGAATTTTGATTAGATGAAGCATTGTCAAGCATTCTTCATTTTTGACTAGGATTTCTTTTTCATCTTCATTTCAATTGCTTTATTTCCACTAGTAGTATTAGTAGTAGTAATAATATTATCTGGAATTTTGATTAGATGAAGCATTGTCAAGCATTATTCATTTTTTTGACTAGGATTTCTTTCATCTTCATTTCAATTGCTTTATTTGCACTTGTAGTATTAGTAGTAGTAATATTATCTGGAATTTTGATTAGATGAAGCATTGTCAAGCATTATTCATTTTTGACTAGGATTTCTTTCATCTTCATTTCAATTGCTTTATTTCCACTAGTAGTATTAGTAGTAGTAATATTATCTGGAATTTTGATTAGATGAAGCATTGTCAAGCATTATTCATTTTTGACTAGGATTTCTTTCATCTTCATTTCAATTGCTTTATTTCCACTAGTAGTATTAGTAGTAGTAATATTATCTGGAATTTTGATTAGATGAAGCATTGTCAAGCATTCTTCATTTTTGACTAGGATTTCTTTCATCTTCATTTCAATTGCTTTATTTCCACTAGTAGTATTAGTAGTAGCAATATTATCTGGAATTTTGATTGAATGAAACATTGTCAAAGCATTATTCATTTTTGACTAGGATTTCTTTCATCTTCATTTCAATTGCTTTATTTCCACTAGTAGTATTAGTAGTAGTAATATTATCTGGAATTTTGATTAGATGAAGCATTGTCAAGCATTATTCATTTTTGACTAGGATTTCTTTCATCTTCATTTCCAATTGCTTTATTTGCACTTGTAGTATTAGTAGTAATAATATTATCTGGAATTTTGATTAGATGAAGCATTGTCAAGCATTATTCTGTTTTGACTAGGATTTCTTTCATCTTCATTTTCAATTGCTTTATTTGCACTTGTAGTATTAGTAGTAGTAATATTATCTGGAATTTTGATTAGATGAAGCATTGTCAAGCATTATTCATTTTTGACTAGGATTTCTTTCATCTTCATTTCAATTGCTTTATTTCCACTAGTAGTATTAGTAGTAGTAATATTATCTGGAATTTTTTGATTAGATGAAGCATTGTCAAGCATTATTCATTTTTGACTAGGATTTCTTTCTCTTCATTTCAATTGCTTTATTTCCACTAGTAGTATTAGTAGTAGTAATATTATCTGGAATTTTGATTAGATGAAGCATTGTCAAGCATTATTCATTTTTGACTAGAATTTCTTTCATCTTCATTTCAATTGCTTTTCGAGTAGTATTAGTAGTAGTATTATTATCTGGAATTTTGATTAGATGAAGCATTATCAAGCATTATTCATTTTTGAGTAGTTTTTTTTCATGTTAATTTGAATTGTTTGATTTCCAATATTTTTATTAATAATATTGCCGATGTGAGGATTTAACAAAATTTTAATCTCTGGTTGGATATTCACTGAATGGCGTAATCAGCTTTTTAATTTTTATTCTTTTTTAGTATGTCCTTTTATCTTTATATTTTAACAATATGAATAAAATGTGTGAAGATCATAAAACCAGTAAATCTCAAGCTGGTTTTTATGAAGGGCGGACTGAGATTGTAATTCAGTTGGTGATAAATGTGCTGACTGCGTTAATTATTGGTATGAAGACGCTGGTGTTTTTATCTGTTATTCAAAGCACTAATGTCACTTAGCAGTTTTTATGATACAAACAGTTAGCTGAAGATGTTTTGGTTTTCATATTTTCATTTGTTTTAAAAGTTCAATTATCTTCTATTTTATTTACATGTGAAAAATTAATTTTTTTTTTTCAAAGTCAATGAAAGAAATTTCATTAATGGTAATTATCAATCATTTTGTTCACCTTGAGAGACATGTCTGCATAAAATGACCTGCAAAGTGCAGTGAAATTTAAAAAACTTGATTTATGTCCTTCAGAAAATAAACAGAAGTTTGAAAATTTGCTGATGAAACAGAAACAAAGAGAAACTTTGACAGCAAAATTGAACTTATATAACAGAATTCATGAAATGGTTAATAAATTATAGGAACTTCTGTCATCTGATAACATTTGTTTAAGAATGGTCATATCAATCTCACTATGTTGATATCTATCTATCTATCTATCTATCTATCTATCTATCTATCTATCTATCATGACTCGTTCATATCTATCTATCTATCTATCTATCTATCTATCTATCTATCTATCTATCTATTATGGCTTGTTCATATCTATCTATCATGACTCGTTCATATCTATCTATCTATCTATCTATCTATCTATCTATCTATCTGTCTATCTATCATGGCTTGTTCATATCTATCTATCTATTAGCTTGTTCATATCTATCTATCTATCTATCTATCTATCTATCTAGGCTTGTTCATATCTATCTATCTATCTATCTATCTATCTATCTATCTATCTATCAAGGCTTGTTCATATGTATGTATGTATGTATGTATCTATCTATCTATCTGTCTATCTCAGCTTGTTCATATCTATCTATCTATCTATCTATCTATCTATCTATCAAGGCTTGTTCATATCTATCTATCTATCTATCTATCTATCTATCTCTGTACCCATATATTGTAATGTAAATAATGAATGAATACTATTTTATAACTTTAATCAAACACTTGTTTCACTTCAAATAGTTTGGTGGTACGCTTCTTCTTATGTCATTCCTCCATTCACGTCCTCTGTTCCTATTTGGCTCACATTGTTGACATTTTGGCTAAATTACGGACGCCCACCAGTGTCCAGACTCAATTTGTCCTAAAACCACTCATAGAAAAATAAGGAAAAAACAAAAAAACAAAAAACAAAACCGAATAACAAAACGTAAATAAACAAATAAAGACCTAACAAAACTTTAAACATAAAATGAACTAAAAAAATGAAGAAAAAAAAAATAAAGCAAAAGACGTACACGAGATACTAGATTAGCAACTAGGTCCCACCCTTTTACAGTTAAACAAATAAAATGTAACCGTAAATTCTACTCCAACAGCTTCTTTTCTCGCGCTTCCCGCCTGTGGAACTCCCTTCCACAAGTCTGCTTTCCCGACAGCTACAATCTCCAGGTGTTTAAATGTAGGGTCAATAGACACCTCCTATCACACTAACTCCAAATTATTCTCAGAACACTCTCATCAACCCAACCCTCATTCTCGGTATCCTTACACGCCGATCACCCACCCTCTGACATTTCCTATATTTAATCATCCTTTCTTTTTTGTATTTACTAGCCTTCACACGCAAGACCAGATGTGACACATGGTCATTTTATAGTGGGTATTCCCGTTCATATAGCCGGGCCAAAAAATCTCTGTCTGATTTTCCCCAGTTGTGATTCTACCCTTCGGCAGAACCAGGACTGGGTTTGTGCTCTCTGCTCGAAAGCAGAGAGCGTCCTCTACCCGAAGGCAGAGAGCGGACAGTGTCATAGAGCAGTCAGGCGAATGCCTAAGAGCTTTTAAATCATCCTTTCTCCACTCTATATAGCCCCCTGCGCAGTAGTGGCAGTGACATGCCTTGCTCGGGGCGAAACGCTTAAAAAAAAAAAAAAAAATAAAGCAAAAGACGCATAGGTCAAAGGCTAAATTTGTGAATGGAAAATCTGTTCAGTGAGTCTCTCGTAAAGAAACAAAACGGCTACGTAAACACAACTTGACGAGTCTCTAATTAAGTAGTAGGAAAGAAACGCAATTCGAGTATATAATCAAAGAGACCCGAAAACGTGTCAATATTACTACGAGACACGTACTCAGAGAGGTGAGGTCGTTGTAGACCGGAGAGGATGCCTCTACCTTGTCTATCGTTTGATGCAGTGACAAAATTTCAAAATTATTTAATTTCTCTCGACCTGGTTGTAATTTTTTTTCTATTGTTCTCTTCATAAAAATTATACATTCGAATATTTTCTCTCTGTACGTTTAATAAATTCACAACCATGGAACATCTTGTAATTACCGACTTTATTACACCAGTCAAAGTTATTTTGAAGCTTTGTGAGTCATATTTATCGATCTGACTTCAGCTCTAGTAGTTGATGGAATGGGTGTAGGGCTTCAGGGAGGCAATGTAGGAATAATGACGAGAAAACACGTGCGTATATTTTAACGGCACAAGATAAGAAATTTACATTTGGGGGACACTAAAATCAAGCAGGAACAAAAATTTAAATACCTGGGAAGTGTTCTAACAGAAGACGGAAAGTGCGACACTGAGATCCGAAGATGAATTGACATGGCGAAGGAAGCATTCCAGAAGTTGAGAAAAGTATTAAGAAATAGGACAATTTCGCCAGAAACAAAGAAGAGAGTACTGGATTGCTATGTGATGTCAGTTCTACAATACGGCAGTGAATACTGGACAATATCAGCAAAGATGAAGGAGAGACTTGAAACAACTGAAATGTGGTTCTACAAAAGCATACTGGATATAAAGTGGGGGATCAGTTTCATATTACAATCAATATCTAAACTGACCCCTCACTTCGTGACCACAGCAGTTTCTATACATTTATATTCCGGAGATCCAAAAGGACAAGGATGAATTCTAGGAGCTGAGTAGAGTTTTAAGAAACAGGACAATTTCGCTAGAAACAAAGAAGAGAGTACTGGATTGCTATCTGATGTCAGTTCTTCAATATGGCATTGAATGCTGGACAATATCGGCAAAGATGAAGGAGAGACTTGAAAAAACTGAAATGTGGTTCTACAAAAGCATACTGGATATAAAGTGGGGGATCAGTTCCATATTGCAATCAATATATAAACTGACCCCTCACTTTGTGATCACATATACATTTATATTTCTGAAATCCAAAAGCACAAAGATGCATTCCAGGAGCTGAGGAGAGTATTAAGAAACAGGACAATTTCGCTAGAAACAAAGAAGAGAGTACTGGATTGTTATGTGATGTCAGTTCTTCAATATGGCAGTAAATGTTGGACAATATCTTCGAAGATGAAGGAAAAACTTGAAGCTGCTGAAATGTAGTTCTACAAAGGGAGGCTGCGAATATCATGGACCAAGCATGTAAGCAATGATGAGGTTTTTGAAAGGATGGAAACGAAAAGGAAATTAAGAGACAACTAAAGTTCCTGGAACATGTAATGAGCAAGGAAGGCTTGGAGAACTTGATACTAACAGGCCAGATAGAGGGAAAAAGAAACAGGGGAAAGCAGCGGATAACATATTTGAAGGACTTGATCAGGTGGATGACGGAACGAGAGTTGCGTGGTGCAACAGGAGAAAGCGTGCTAAAAGCAACCAGGGACAGGGGGATGTGGAAATCCATGAGAGCCTACGCCCTGAAAGAACAGAGCATATAAAAGAAGGAAAAGATACCCAAGACTAAAACACAGCCACATACAACCCTCCCCTAACAAAAAAGAATGAAAAACATCTCAGTTCCCCTTAGATATTTAAAAGCCCTAAAAGAATAATAAAAAAAAAAAGCAACAAAAATATACGTATCTCTTCTTTCGACAAGAGCAGGGGAATTGCAATCATAGACAAACACATAAACCAACAAAAAAAGAGACCTCATTGAAGATGAAAGCATCTATGAGAAAGTTGACGAAAACCGTATCACAAAAGAGAGACAAAAATTTATAAGCAATATCAAAAAATTATTAAAAGCAAATCGTACTTCCAGCTGTCTGAGGGATAATTGTAACCTCTGCTTAGTAGAAATAAATTAGGATATAAAAATATCATAATCTAAATTTAGTTCTAAATCAAAGAAACGAATTGGTTAGCAAGTCTCGTCATAGGAGTAGATTTAAACTCCCTTAAGGATATTAACTAAATCACTTAACTCATATTGAATCGTTATATTAATTTTTAGCCTAATTTTATTGATACTGGTTTAAATTCAAATTTATATGCATAATAATCTTTAAGTTTATTCTAACGGCTAACCATGACCCGTTAGGCAAGCTGCCTTCCCTCCACTCTTATCAAAACTATTACCTTTCTCCACTATAGTTGCGTCTTCCTTTTCTAAACTAACCTTTATTGCCTCCTGGCTAAAGCTTATTACACATCATTCAAAAATATGCACACTATACGGACGACCAAAAACACATAAGCCAAACATACCAGCGAGACTTACCATGACCGAAATAGGCGGCACCTCGCATAAAATAGCCGGCAAATTAAGTAAAATCTAAACACTACTTTTCAGCACAATCAGTCCATCATATAGAATCGCCGACTGACGCCGATTCGGTCGGGTTTCAATCCTGGGTTAGGAAGCGATCGGAGTCTAAGCCGTACTGATGAGCTGTGATACAGCGAAACAGATCTGTCTGCGGATATATATATATATATAGTTGCAGCACAGCCCGGCGTTGCTCGGGTGTAATGAAAGCTTTAAAACTAATCCATAGTCCTGGAGCTCAGACTCTTTGGACGTTGGCACGAAAGGCTAAAAAGCAATAGTTGTTTCCAGTTAAAGCGAAACCGTAGACTGAAAGAAAAATGAATGGATGTAAGTCAAATTTTGATTTCCTCTGAGTAAATGGTATCATGGCTGAGACTAAGAACTACAATTATACCTACTTAGAGCCAAACCCGAAGCAAAAACTAAAATAAAAGGGCTGAAATAAAATACAGACATACAGGCAGATAAACAAACCCACATACAAACATCTTGCTTTATATATATATATATATATATATATATATTATCGATTTTCTGCACTATTCTAAGAGCTGCAAACTTGAAACTTTTGAATATCGTTTCTGATCTCTTTGTCTATGAGTGTATCAAATTTGATTAAAATCGGACCACTCCTATAACCCGAGTTTTTTGATTATCGATTTTCGTTATTTATCAGGAGTAACTCGACACAAAACCTAGCTAAGAACACTCGCAGACGCTTATATTACAAGTGTGTAAACTTTCAAGAAAATCGGTTCAGCCGTTTTGGAGTCTATAGGTAACGGACACACACACAGATACACACACATACAGACAAAGTTCCATTTATAAGTAACTCTCTCTCTCTCTCTCTCTCTCTCTCTCTCTCTCTAAAACTCTGGTGACCTTTTGAACAAACTAAAAAATATACTCATCTAAAACTAATATATTACAAGTTTAGAGATAAAATCCTTGTCTGCTAATGTTCCTATAGATAAGTGTCTAAATCTATTAAAAACACACTTAACAAAAACAAAAATAAAATTACCTTTCCCTCCACATAAAATCATAAAACTCTGTTATCTAATTACTAAGCAATGTTTCTTTACTTTCGATGACCTTTTCTATAGACAAAAATGTGGTTTACTAGTGGGATCGCCTCTCGGCGGCGTTCTCGCGTGTTTACTTTTAGAATCTCTAGAAAGGAACCTGTCCAAAAACATTTTACCACCAAACTCTTTTTACTTCAGATATATAGTCGACGGATGTGCGTTGTAGTGCAGTGGATGTCGGCTCGGAACGAGAAATCGGGGAGCTGAGTTCGAATCCCAGTTGAATTCATTGCATTCACTTACGCGCAAATACCCTTGGGAAAGGTATCAATCCGTCTCTTCCTTCCAGTTATGTGTTAAGTAACAGGACAGATTGGGTTCTATAGCATTGGCTGGCAACCAGTCTACCGCAGAAAGCAATGGCAACTTACTGCGGGATAATTTTCTGCCCAGTCAGTCATGTCTTTTTCGCCCAAGCGTGTTTCACGTATGGCACTTAACTGACTGATATAGTCGACTCCCTACTAATCTATCCAGAAACTACTAACATAGCAGATTTTGCCAACAAACTTAACAGCATTGAACCTACAAAAGACTTTACCTTCGAAACTGAATCTAATCATACTCTTCCTTTTCTAGATATCATATTACACAAAAATAACAACGAAATCAATTTTGACGTCTACAGAAAAGCTACCAACATAAACGCCCTGATGAATTTCTACTCCAGTCACTCTTCCAAAATCAAATCTGGTATTATTATAGGTTTCCTTTTAAGAGCACTAAGAATATGCAGCCCCCAGTATTTAATAAAAGAAGAAAAATACATAGAAAGCACACTCAGAAACTTGCATTACCCATATCACTTTATTCACAATGCAAAAAGAAAGGCACATAATATATACAACCATAACAAAAGAAACACTGTTAACAATAATAATCTAAACAATAACAAATACATCATACTACCAACCAACTCCATTGCATCTAATATCCAAAACAATCTATTTCATATAAAAAAACACACACATAGTAACAACTACTTCGAAAACTATTATGGATGTTATCAGATCTAAAAATAACCAAAATCAAAATGACTAACAAGCAGGTGTATATCGAATAAATTGCCGGGATTGTTCCTCCATCTACATCGGAGAAACAAGTAGAAATCTAAAAAAACGTATATATGAACAGAAAAGAGACATCACTAATAATAATCTAACAAATGCATTAGTGATTCACAGAAATAAATTCAACCACAATTTCGATGTTAAAAATGCCACACTAATAAAAAGAGTAAACAATTTATTCAGAAGAAAAGTTCTAGAGAGCGCCGCCATCCAGTGCTACCAAAACATCAATTTGCGCCCCGGATTTTTCCCAATCTCACCTTTACTTATGGAAATTATACTAAAACAGACTAACATACATAATAAAAATTTCAAAGAAAATGGTTGAATTCCCTTCATTTTAACATCTCGTGACTTCGCACTACACATGAAGAAATTCTAAAACAGACTAACACACGATCTGGTATTATTATAGCCTTTTTTTTAAGAGCAGTAAGAATCTGCGACTTCAAATATTTACTAAAAGAAGAAACATACATAGAAAACATTCAAAACATACAATACCCTTATCCCTTTATTTCCAACGCAAAAAGAAAGGTACAGCAAATACCCAAGCGCAACAAAAGCAACATTATCAGCAATAATAAACTAACCAATACTACCTACCAACTTCATAGCATCCACTAACCAGAACAACTTATCCCATACAAAAAACACGTAAATAGTAACAACTACCTCGAAAACTTTTATGGACACGGTCGTACCTAAACAAGACCCGAAACCATAATAATGAACAAGCAGGTATATACAAAATAAATAGCTAAAATTGTCTCTCTAATTACATCGGAGAAACAAGTCGAAATATAAAAAAAAAGACAAAAAAAAAAACATAAATATAAACACAGAAGAGACATCACAAATACTGATTTAACGAATGCATTAATAATTCTTCTTCTTCTATGTGCCATTTCCCTTCAGGACGTAAGCAATCATGGCTCTCCACGTCTCCCTATCCCTTGTGGCTCTTAGTATGTTTGCTCCTGTTGCTCCTGGCAACCCCCGTTCCGTCATCTACCTGATCAGACCCTGCAAATATGTTATCCGCTGCCTCCTCTGTCTCTCCTTCCTTCTATCTGACCAGTCAGTATCAGGTTCTCCAGGCTCTCCTTCCTCGTTGCACGTCCCAGGAACTTCAGTTGTCTCTTCCTGATGCTCAGCATCAATTTCCTTTTTGTTGCCATTCTTTCTAACACCTCGTCGTTGCTTGTATGCTCAGTCCACGATATCCGTAGCATCCTTCTGTAGAACCACATTTCAGCCGCTTCCAGTTTTGTCCTCATTTTCGATGATATTGTCCGGCATTCACTGTCGTATTGAAGAACTGACATCACGTAGCAGTCTAGCACTCTTTTCTTCGTTTCTATTGAGATTTTCCTGCGTGTTAGTATTTTGCTCATCTTCTGGAACGCGTCCTTTGCCATGCCAATTCGCCTTCGGATCTCCGTGTCGCACTTTCCATCTCCTGTTAGAACACTTCCTAGGTACTTAAATTCTTGTACTTGTTTGATTCTGTTATCCCCCACCTGTATTTGGCATTTTGGGTTGTATCTAAATTCGACCACAATTTCGACTTAAAAAATGCCACACTCATAAAACGAGAAAACATTTTATCTCTCAAACACACTTCCCATCAGCTCAACCCTCATCCTGGGTATCCTCATCCATCTATCACCCTCCTTCCAACATTTCTTATAACTAACCACTCTTCCTCATTACGTTCCCCTATGTAACCCCCTGCGCAATCGTGGCAGTGGGATGCATTGCTTGGGGTGAAATGATTTTAAAAAAATGAAAAAAAAAAAAAAAAAGAAAGAAAATTCTCCAGCCTGCCGCCATCTAATACTACCAAAATATCAATTTACGCCCCGATTTGTGATAGTTTTTGGTGCAAAGATTGTTGTTTGTTCAGTAGCTTTACTGATAAAAGATATTTTGGTAAGAAGGTTTTTACCGTAAAGTGCCCGATATTGAAGTGGAGATAGAGCGTGCTGTTAGTGTATTGGAGAGCTTTATTATACAGTTATTTTTATAAAGCTCTCCAAAGTAGCAGTTATAGCTTTAGATTATCTGATGTATCACCTGCTAGTAATTTTGAATTGCCTAAGATGATGATGTAAACATTGGAAAAGAAAAATTATGTGGTTCACCGCGCCCCGCTATCTGAACAATCAAATATTAAAATATTAATATTGGATAGTTTTTTTCTGAAATTAATTAGTGGGCATGTTTGCAAAGATAATCCTCTAAATAAAACGTTTAATAGAAAAACGATTAACACCTAGTAATTCTGAATTGCCTAAGACGATGAGTAAACATTGGAAAAGAAAAATTATCTGGTTCACCGCGCCCCGCTATGTGAACAATCAAATATTAAAATATTAATATTGGACAGTTTTTTTCTGAAATTAATTCGTGGGCATGTGTAATATAACAATCTGGCCCCACCCGAGGAAGGCTGATGCAAGCGAGGGTGTTTCCGGTCGTTGAAAGGAACGGATGTCGTTTGACCTTATTTCCGGCAGCAGCGGAAATAACTACAGAGGCAAACAGAACAGGTGTCTATGAGAATTACGTGGCGTGCGTGGGCGAGGCAAAACCGGAAGAAAAAGTCCCGGTTCTGGAAGATTATAAAAAGACCTCGGCACACGGATTCGCCAGTAGAGGAGCAACAGAGATCGGCCGGTGAAGAGAGACACAACAGATAAGACTACACTCCCGTCAACTCATTAGAAGCGCGCTCTCTCAATTCTCTGTTCCCTATTCTACACGGTTCATCGTCATTAATAAAAATACAACTTTATATTTTTATATATATGCGTGTTTGTTGTTTGTCGATATATAACACATGTTTACAAAGATAACCCTCTAAATAAAATGTTTAATAGAAAAACGATTAACACCTGCTAGTAATTCCGAATTGCCTAAGACGATGAGTAAACATTGGAAAAGAAAAATTATGTGGTTCACCGCGCCCCGCTATGTGAACAATCAAATATTAAAATATTAATATTGGACAGTTTTTTTCTGAAATTAATTCGTGGGCATGTTTACAAAGATAACCCTCTAAATAAAATGTTTAATAGAAAAACGATTAACACCTGCTAGTAATTCCGAATTGCCTAAGACGATGAGTAAACATTGGAAAAGAAAAATTATGTGGTTCACCGCGCCCCGCTATGTGAACAATCAAATATTAAAATATTAATATTGGACAGTTTTTTCTGAAATTAATTAGTGAGCATGTTTACAAAGATAACCCTCTAAATAAAACGTTTAATAGAAAAACGATTAACACCTGCTAGTAATTCCGAATTGCCTAAGACGATGAGTAAACATTGGAAAAGAAAAATTATGTGGTTCACCGCGCCCCGCTATGTGAACAATCAAATATTAAAATATTAATATTGGACAGTTTTTTTCTGAAATTAATTAGTGGGCATGTTTGCAAAGATAACCCTCTAAATAAAACGTTTAATAGAAAAACGATTAACACCTACTAGTAATTCCGAATTGCCTAGGACGATGAGTAAACATTGGAAAAGAAAAATTATGTGGTTCACCGCCCCCCGCTATGTGAACTATCAAATATTAAAATATTAATATTGGACAGTTTTTTCTTAAATTAATTAGTGAGCATGTTTACAAAGATAACCCTCTAAATAAAACGTTTAATAGAAAAACGATTAACACCTGCTAGTAATTCTGAATTGCCCAAGACGATGAGTAAACATTGAGAAAGAAAAATTATGTCGTTCAACCCCCCACCACCCCCGCTATGTGAACTATCAAATATTAAAATATTAATATTGGACAGTTTTTTCTGAAATTCATTAGTGGGCATGTTTACAAAGATAATCCTCTAACTAAAATATTTAATAGAAAAACGATTAAGATTATCTATTCTTGCACTAGTAATCTGTACAAAGTCATCAATTCACAATAACCAGGTTTTAAGGAATTTCTTGGAAATCTCTATATATAAAAGGCAGTCTGTGAGTCTGTGTGTGACTGTTCCCTATGCACGCCAACATTTTTTTAAGCTACGCCATTCAAAATGTGTAGGGACACATATCTCCAGGGAAGCCAGGTCGACACATACTTTTTGAGTTTAAGTTCAGCAATTTTCCCTTTCGCACTTTTTGGCCAATGAAGCCGATTGTTTACATTTGCTCCGTAAAACATCTAAGATCTAAGATGGTTGCTGAATTACGTCACATAAATCAAATCACACGTGTCAAACGCGACTAAAATATTTTTATTACAAAAAAATGAGCTTTTATATTTAATTTTTATTCCAATGTTTTAAAAATTCATTTGGTCAACAAAAAATGTAAATATTTTTTCCCCGTAATTTTGAAACAAAAGAAAATTTTTTTTTGAAAAAGGGATTTTCAAACGAAACAAACAAAAAGTCTCCAACTGATTTCAAATCGGTTAGGTTTAATCATGGCTGGAGGCAATCGGATGTCTAACTGTATTGTTTTATTTAACATTATGTGTTTAAGATATATATATATATATATATATATATATAGAGAGAGAGAGAGAGAGAGATCCGTTAACGAAGAGGATAATCCGTAAAGATCTATTTAATATAAAATATTAATCGATAGATCTGTACAGAGAGCTGAATGGATATTATCTAAAGAAATATAATTTAAAGTGGTTATAAATTATAATTTATTTCAACGAGCGAAATAAGTTATAGACTTCAGAGTTTAGACCACAATTTCACTTGGTTTAAAATTCCTCTGAACATCTAAAAAATTTCAAAGGAAGAATTTCATTATTAGAATAATCAAATTTAGAAAAAAAATACCATTCTTTAGTTTTGTAACCCATAAAAGGTTACTGCGTGAGTAATCACCAAAATGGAGGTTGGGAATAATAGTATATCAACAAATACAAGACCCGCACGCTACGTGAAATAGATACACTGTTAGGAAACTGATAGTCAGTATAATCACTCTACTCTACTTTTTACTCCAGTAGTGTCCACGTAAGAGGATAGGAACATCCCATTCCTGTATACTGGTAGGCATACAGCTCTCCCATATTTTAGACTAACAGTATAGCCCGGCGTTGCTCGGGTGTAATGAAAGCTTTAAAACTAATCCATGGTCCTGGAGCTCAGACTTAGTCTAAAGAATATTTGTGTGAAGTTTGGTGAGAATCGGATAAAAATTGTGGATTTGTATAAAGGACATACAGACAGATAAACAGACACACGCATAAACATCTTGCCTTATATATATATATTATCAATTTTCTGCACTATTGTAAGAACTGCAACATTGAAACTTCTGAATATCGTTTCTTATGTCTTTGTTTATGAATGTATCAAATTTGATTAAAATCGGACCACTCTTTCTATAACCCGATTTTTTCGATTATCGATTTTCGATATTTATCGGGGGTACCTCGACACAAAACCTAGCTAAGAACACTCGCAGACGCTTATAGTACAACTGTGTAAATTTTCAAGAAAATCGGTTCAGCCGTTTTGGAGTCTATAGGTACCGGACACACACACAGAGACACACACACAGAGACAGCGTTCCATTTATAAATAAGTTTAGATAACTGTATACACCTGAATAAATTGATGCATAGCAGCATCTCTAGATCCACCTTTGGCTTTTTTAAAGCTCTTTTGAACGTATCCACGAAACGCTCTTCCTAGCTGTTGCTTCTAGGATGATAAGGGGTAATTGTAATGTGATTTAACACAAACATCTTGCAAAATTCCTTGAATTCGCTCGATGTAAATTGCATACCATTATTCGAAACACCTGAACCAGGAACTTTAAACCTCGCGAACAGTTCATGTAAAAACTATATCACTATTTGCGCGGTTAGACTCTTACATCTGAAAAACTCTAGCCATTACAAAAGGTTCTTTACGACAATAAGATGGTATGATCCATTCATTGGATCAACAGAATCTGCTCTCCTTGGGCTTCTTGACAAAATACAAAGGAGGATCTGTAACGTGGTTGATACTGACTTGGCAGACCGGCTGCAGCCGCTCTCTCACCGGCGTGATGTGGCTTCCCTGTGCCTCTTCTACAAGTACTTTCATGGCTTCTGCTCCGATGAGCTTAGATCACTGGTGCCGCCTAAGCACGAATTTACACGAGATACTAGATTAGCAACTAGGTCCCACCCTTTTACAGTTAAACAAATAAGATGTAACCGTAAATTCTACTCCAACAGCTTCTTTTCTCGCGCTTCCCGCCTGTGGAACTCCCTTCCACAAGTCTGCTTTCCCGACAGTTACAATCTCCAGGTGTTTAAATGTAGGGTCAATAGACACCTCAGAACACTTTCATTTACCCAACCCTCATTCTCGGTATCCTTACCCGCCTATCACCCACCCTCTGACATTTCCTATATTTAATCATCCTTTCTCCACTCTACGTATCCCCCTGCTCAGTAGTGGCAGTGACATGCCTTGCTCGGGGTGAAACGCTTATAAAAAAAAACATTGCACTCAAAGATTATCATACTCACTTTCGGGGCCAGAAGAGGTTTTTGCGCAGCTTAGCGAAGGTAAGATTTTTAGTGTAAGTGTAAGGCCAAGGAGGCGTAGTGTTTTACTCTCTGGGAGGCAAGCCTGTTCCATGCTAATGAGAGGTATATGCATTTGTCTATGGTGGTTAGTTGATAACAGATTCGTTTTAGAAGCATTGAAATTTATTAGCCATTTCCTACCCCAGGCCACTACGGATTGGAGGTCCTTTTCAAGCTCGGCAGCGAGGTTCGCTTTGTCGCCCATACTGGGTTTTTGATCGAGGCGAAAGTAGATTGTGGTGTCATCGGCGTACATGCCTACTTGGGATCTAATGGCGTCGGGGAGATCATTAATGTACATCAGAAAGAGCGTGGAACCTAGGATAAAACCTTGAGGGACGCCCGAGTTCGTAGTTTTGGGAGGCATGTCCATTTAATACTACCTTCAATGTGCGGTTAGAGAGGAATGACTGGATGAGTTCAAACAGATGTCCAGTTATACCGTAGCTCCGCAGTTTGCATAAGAGGCCAGCGAGCCAGACCCTGTCGAACGCTTTGGAGATATCCAAGGCAACGGTTCGGACTTCGCCATTCTTGTCAAGAGCCCGGTATATGTTGTCGGTAATGGTCGTTAGCATATCAGCAGTAGACCTGGTGAAGCGAAACCCGGACTGTTTGTCAGAGAGAAGCCTGTGGGCCGTGAGATGCTGAATCACCTCGGCGTTGATAATGGCTTCGAAAACTTTGCCGAAGATCGGAAGGTGACTAATAAAACGGTAATTGGCGGGGTCTGAGGGTTCGCCAGAATTCTTGAATATAGAAACTACACAGGAGGACTTCCAACAGGCAGGAAAACAGGAAGCAGATAGGCAGAGGTTATAGAGTTTAGAGAGGACAGAGGAGAGTTCTGGGGCACATTTCTTCAGTACTATGATTGGGATTCCATCCCTGCCGCTCGCTTTGTGTGGGTCAAGTTGTGCAATTATCTTGGAGACCAGCGAGGGTGTAATGTGGACGTTATGTAGTTGAGTCTTAGTTCTGGGTGGGAAGTCGGGTGTAGGTATTCCTAACGAGTCCAGTGTCGAATTGGTGGAGAATCTACGGGCAAAGCATTCAGTCTTGTCCGCTGGGGAGGTGAGAACTTCAAATTCATTGATTAGTGGGATTATTGAAGTCTTGCTCTTGTTGATCACGCTTTTGCAGAGTCGCCAGTAATCTTTGGAGCCGAACTTAGAGGATGCTATGCGTTGCCTCATTCTGGTAGCAAACGCCCTTTTAGTTTCGTTCAGTACCTGTTTACACTTATTACGTGCTGAGGCGAAAAGGCGCTTGATTTGGTTCGACGAGCAGCTTCGACAGAGCTGGAAGAAATGGTTCCCGTGGGCAATAGCGGCCGAGCAAGCGGGTGAGAACCAGGTGCACGAATTTGATTTTAGCTGGAGTTTCTTGGCCGGGATAAAACATCGATGCCAGCCTTAACCCAAGAGGAGACCTCGGACGCACAGTCTTCGACAGGAAGATCGAAGACGTTGTTCCAGGGGACGTCGCAGAGGAAGTCTCGGAACGAGTCCCAGTCTGCTCTCTGGTAGCAGTATGATATTCTGCTAGTCTGGTTTTCTTGGGTAGAGTAAGAGCGGATTGAGATGTTGACGGAAACTACGGCGTGGTCAGAGTTTCCGAGGGGGCAGAGCTGCCTGGTAGTGCAGGAGTCTGGAATGGAAGTAAAAGTCCATTGAAAAATCCGCGCAGACGCGTATCTCCTTGGAAGTTTTTTAAAAATATATACTATTGACGAAGCCCAGTCGCTATGATCAACTTTGGAAAAAACACCAATTTTTTCAAGTTTATCAAGCTGATCGTTTGTTTGTGTTGTCGACGCAAATGATACATTTCTTTTTTTTTTTTTAAGCTGGTTGTACGCTTTCTTTCAGCTCGAATTTCTCATTTAACTTGTTACACCCGCCAAGTCCACCAGAAAATACCCCTGGGAATTTATTTTTCAATTCTCTTTTTAGAGATTCTATTTCGTTGGTAGAACTCACTTTTTGGCAAAATGAACTGAGCAGGCAGTTTTATAATTTGAATTTTTCATTCCAATCTGTACCAAAAAGATTATTCGTGTTTTTCATTACGAATATTTTTAATTGTAATGTTTTTTTGTTGTTTAACATTACATTCGCAATAGATCCGCCTACAAATTTAATTTTCTCACCTATAACAGTACGACCTATTTTTTCTGAAATCATTAATGTTGGTTTTCCTATTTTCCTCTAAGAATAAATATTTACCATGCTTAAATCGGAACCACTGTCTAGTTGTAACTTAACATTTTTGTTCAGGATTTTCACCTGTATAAATTTTCATCTGTATAAATTTTCACCTGTATAAATTTTCACCTGTATAAATTTTCTCGTATTCTTACTTGAAGATTCATTATCGTTAGTAACTCTCACGAAATTCCCAACTTGCTTTTTAATTTTCGTCTTGCAGTGAAATCTTTGTGTCCTTTTTCCAAAAACAGAAGCATTCCTTGTTTTTAAATGGACAAACATTATAGAAATGTAAGCGTAGTATTTTGTTTTTTAATCATATCACCCCGAGCAAGGCGGTAACGCCACTGATGTGCAGGGGGCTACATAGGAGTGAAAAGATTGGAAAAGAGAAAACCGGAAACCGCATCCTAAACAGGAAACAAGGGATGAGCCTCTTCACCTGTTCAATAGACGTGGGAGGAGTGCGAACCAGGCGATAGTTTAGTCTATCTAATCCAATTGAAAAAAAAAAGTGAGAAGATTGGAAAAGAGAAAACCGGAAACAGCATCCTAAACAGGAAACAAGGGATGTGCCTCTTCACCTGTTCAATAGACGTGGGTGGAGTGTGAACCGGGCGATAGTTTAGTCTATCTACTCCAATTAAGCGTAGAAGAGTTTTGACGTAATGTCTTTTTGCTTCTTCACGTTTTCATTTTTATGGAACACCTTTTTTGATGTGCGGCTCGGCGCTATTTTTAGCATCCTGTAGAACGTTGACAAATTTCTGCCAGGTTTTGCAGATATAGTTGGGTTAATTTTTGCGTGCATTCAGAGCCCTTCTACTAATGTTTGCGTTTTTAGCTTGACATTGAACCTTACGCAAATACTAAGCATTTGAAATTGTCAGGGATTAGTTCTGTCAATTTTAATTCCTCACACTGATTATTCACAATACTAGCGGATCTAGTGACGTCCTCGTCATTCTTCAGTAAATTTATGCACTTCTATATTTTAAACATGTACTGTTAAATATAAGAGACAATGAATGTCTATTATGTTTAATCATGAGCCGTTCTAAACGTCGTATTTTGGCTTTAATTTCAGTTGAAAATAAAGGCAAAAAATTCGCCAACATTTGGATAATTTTTATTAATTTGGTTCTAAGCTTTCGGCTTACATGAGCCATCTTCAGAGATGTTATTAAGACGGAATACAATAACATCCACCATCACCGACGATTTTATTTTGTGTTGATATAAAACTCCGCTAGGCAACGGCAATAGTTACCAAAAATAACAAACGCAGTTCGTAAATTTGCATTGCGGTTCTATGACGTCACACCACGTGATAGTGCGAAATGACAACAAAACTATGTATTCAAATGCAATATAATATGTTATGGCCAGATTCTATATTCTATATTTTATGGAATAATGACGTTCTTTGGCTCAACAGCTCTAAAAGTTACGCAACCGTTTCATTAAATGTTAAATCACTTATCTTTTTTGGTAGAATATAATTCATGAACTTCGTATGTTCGACATCACGTAATTTTCACGTAAAACTAGTCAGATCATTTTCTGATCAGACCAATTTATGCAGTCCGTCTTGTAAATATCCTCGTATCTGAGGTAATACGATGTAAAAGTTCTGTTTTCTTCAGGCCTGTAGTTAAAATCTGTTATTGATTTCACAATAGCTTCTCGAGAGAAAACATTCAAATCGTCATTAATGTTAATTGTAAATATTTTCCTCTCTTCCAAACGCCATTCTTCAAATTTTTCAAGCTTTTGTTCAGAGTTATTTTGTTGTTGTAGTTGTTGCTTTAAAATTTCCAGCAACACTTTTTGAACCCACCCTTTTTACTTTGCACACACACACACACACATATATATATATATATATATATATATATATATATATATATATATATATTCTAAACATATATTATTAAATAAAACAGACAATGAATGCCTATTATGTTTAATCATGACCCGTTCTAAACATCGTAGTTTGCTTTAATTTAAGGTGAAAATAAAGACAAAAATTGTCTAACATTTGGATATTTTCTTATTATGCTGGCTCTTAGCTTTCAGCTCACATGAGCCATCTTCAGAGAGGATACAGGGATGTTAACATAAAGACATCTACCATCAAAGATGATATCTTATGTTGACATAAAACATTTCTATGCGACGATTTCCAAGTAAAAGAGGAAGTCTCTCGATGTTACATGTTTCTTTTTCTTTTTTTTGCAATTGAAATTTTCCAATGCCACATAACTTTTTGTTACGTTTTAATCGGATTAATATCGGGTATTATTCTTTTCCCTTGACTGTTCTGTTTCGCACAAGTGGCTGATATCACGTAATCTTGAAAATACTTGTAGCAACAAAAAATGCTTTCTATTTTTTTTTACTCTTAGATTTTTCTGTACCAATGTTACTGCGCGAATTTCTACGTGAAAACCTTTGTTTGATTCGATAACTTTTCTGTGTTTTTAGCCGATATTTTGCTCGAAGAGCGTTTAGTTTGGTTCAGCCCCCAAATCTTTGTCATAGATAGATAGATAGATAGATATGAACAAACTGAGATAGATAGATAGATAGATAGATAGATAGATAGATAGATAGATGAACAGGCCAACATAGATAGATAGATAGATAGATAGATAGATAGATATGAACAGACATAGATAGATAGATAGATAGATAGATAGATAGATAGATAGATATGAACAGACAGATAGATAGATAGATAGATAGATAGATAGATAGATAGATTTGAATAGACTGAACTAGATAGATAGATAGATAGATAGATAGATAGATAGATAGATAGATGAACAGGCCAACATAGATAGATAGATAGATAGATAGATAGATAGATAGATAAGCAGGATAAGATAGAATAGATAGATAGATAGATAGATAGATAGATAGATATGAACAGACAGAGATAGATAGATAGATAGATAGATAGATAGATAGATAGATAGATAATGAACAAAAAATTAGATAGATAGATAGATAGATAGATAGATAGATAATGAACAAAAAATTAGAAAAAATAGATAGATAGATAGATAGATAGATAGATAGATAATGAACAAAAAATTAGATAGATAGATAGATAGATAGATAGATAGATAATGAACAAAAAATTAGATAGATAGATACATAGATATGAACAGACAGAGATAGATAGATAGATAGATAGATAGATAGATAGATAGATTTGAATAGACTGAACTAGATAGATAGATAGATAGATAGATAGATGAACAGGACAACATAGATAGATAGATAGATAGATAGATAGATAGATAGATAGATAGATAGATGAACAGGCCAACATAGATAGATAGATAGATAGATAGATAGATAGATAGATATGAACAGACAGAGATAGATAGATAGATAGATAGATAGATAGATAGATAGATAATGAACAAAAAATTAGATAGATAGATAGATAGATAGATAGATAGATAGATAATGAACAAAAAATTAGATAGATAGATAGATAGATAGATAGATAATGAACAAAAAATTAGATAGATAGATAGATAGATAGATAGATAGATAGATAATGAACAAAAAATTAGATAGATAGATAGAAAAAATAGATAGATAGATAGATAGATAGATAGATAGATAGATAGATAGATAGATAGATAAACGTTGTGTTAGTGATTTTTTTTCCTTAAGGTCGGTCAAAATCTTTGTCACCAAAATGTTGTGTTGTGGACATCACAACCTTCATTACGAAAATTCTGAATTTGACAAAAGCCGTAATCTTTGTTCACGGTACAATCTTTGATGCCAAAATTTATTTTGGTTCACAGCAGAATCTTTGTTACCAAGATGATTCTGGTCAATGGCAAAATCTTCGTCGCTAATGTTGTAACCCTAAAAGATTTACTGCATGAGTAATCACTGAAACAAATTTTGAGAAAAAATTGTAAATCACAAATACAAAACTCGTACGCAGCGTGAAGTAGATAAACTGCTAAGAAACTGCTAGTCAGTTTAATTGCTCTACTCTACTCTTGTACATGTGCGTTGTGGTACAGTGGATATCGGCTCGGAACGAGAAACCGAGGAGCCGAGTTCGAATTCCAGTTGAATCCATTGTATTCACTTACGCGCAAATACCCTTGGGAAAGGTATTAATCCGTCTCTTCCTTCCAGTTATGGGTTAAATAACAGGATAGATTGGGTTCTATAGCCTTGGTCGGCAACTAGTCTACCGCAGAAAGCAATGGCAACCTACTGCGGGATAATCTTCTGCCCAGTCAGTCATGTCTCTTTCGAGACATGATCGCCCAAGCGTGTATCACGTATGGCACTTAACTGACTGACTCTACTCTTTACTCCAATAGTGTCCACATATTTAAGAGGATAGGAACATCCAGTTACTATCTATAAGTAGGTATACAGCATTTAGTAATTTTTGCGTATTGAGGAAATTGTGGTTGAAATTTGCTACCTATTTGTTATGGTTGTCTGTATACGTATACTATAGCGGGTTGTTTATCTATTCCGTTTGTAGTGAAGGGTAACGGAATTTGGCCTTGTGGAAGATAGCCCACTATAAGTCATAAAATGATTATAAAATAAAGAAAGGCAATTTGAGTAGAAAATAACATTTATATATATACATATCAATTAATGTTTTTACAAATAAAGTAATACTTGAATATAAAGGTCCAACGGAGGTTAGAATGTTCATGGCAAATAATAATGCTGAAATAGATAAAAGGCTTAGGAATGTGGAGGCGATTGTAGGTAAGGAATGTCCATTTTGAAGTTGCCACTTCTAGGGTCCGTAAGTCAGTAAATACTTTTGAGACTGGGAAGAAGTGATGATAGGTGAAGGGAGTCGAATTTAGTAGCCGCTCGATTTTAGTCAAGGGGATATTAATTACATTCTTCTCCTTGGTCTCTTCATCAGTCTGTTTGACGATGCTTTATGTCTCCGCTTTTTATATCTGCTTTTTGGATCAAAAATAGCTCGTTTGAGATTTTCATACTTGTATTTGATCCTGGGCTTCCCATTGGCTGGTAAATAAAATTTTCGTAGGCTCGCGAAATGGAAATTTGATATTTGATTAATTTTTAGTTTTCAACCGGAACATCTGCGCGAATACACCTTCGCAGAGATGATTTTTGTTCATTTGCTTGCTGATTGCTATAGAGCAAACATCCGGTCCCTCGCTTTTGCTCGGTCGGTATCACAGTACAACTACTACGTCTTATGTATGTAATTGAATGTAGACTCTTTTTGTTGGCTTGTATACTTGGGCATATATGTGTTGGTACTGGAATTCAAATGATCACACTCTATCACACTTGTAGATTCTCTTTCATTTTGTATATATGATCATTTGAAATTTTTTTTGCATCTTGAGGAAATTGTGGAAGATTCCTCTTATATATTTGACATATATGGCTGTATATATATATATATATATATATATATATATATATATATATATATATAACTACTTCTTTCTATGTATGTACTTTGTTGTGGAGTTGTGGTAAAACTTCGCCGCAAATTTGTAGTGACTGGTTTGTGCCGGAAGTAAGACACGGAACAAGAAGGGAGGTTCAAAACAGTGTATTAGAATAACAAGAAAAAAGATATTCAAAGGAAATGTTAATATAAAGTAACTAGAAATAAATAAATCCGAAGGTATTATTACGTTACTTATTGCCTGACTAGTAGCCGTCGTCAACTACTGTTAACTGCCTTCGTTAACTGCTCTCGATAACTGTTCTCCGGAAGTCTGGCATAACAAGAGGAAGAGTCCAATTCTCGTAGGATGGCACCATAACATAATTAAATATAGGAGCTTCTTTGTATACTTGTGCACATATGTGTTTATATTAATTAAGTTTATACTCATGCATATCTGAACTTCATAGGTGAGTGTGTGGGTGTGTAAATACGAGAGTGTATATATCACCAATATGTTCGTATATATATATATATATATATATATATATATATATACGTATCTATCTAATCCATGGTTCAGCCGTTTCGGAGTCTATAGGTAACGGGGACACACGCACACACAGACACACACACACGCACACAGACAAAGTTCCATTTATGATGTTTTAGTTGGAGATGGAAAATATATGTTTGTATATATATATATATATATATACGTATCTATCTAATCTATCTAAACTCATTTATAAATGGAAATTTGTCTGTGTGTGTGTGTATGTGTCTGTGTGTGTCCGTTACCTATAGACTCCGAAACGGCTGAACCATGGATTAGATAGATACGTATATATATATATATATATATATATTTTTTTTTTTTTTTTTTTTTTTTTTACCTAGTGTTGTCTTTATTTAGTTTAATTTCAAATGACCTAATTTTTTTAAAAATAATTTTATTTTAAATCCTATATCTTTTTATTCCCTTTTATTAATAATTATGCCTTTTTAAGTAAAGGCCTTTTTCTAATACTTCAACGTTTTGGGGAAATTAGGTTTTTGAATTTGTCCAGCGTCTGTAATATTTAAAAAAATTTTTTTTCTTTAGTTTCTTTCTTTTTCCCTCCCTTCCTTCTTTTATCTCTCTTACCACCTTTTTTCCGTGTTGCTTTAACTGACGTCGATTTAACACGGCTGTCTGTTAATTTTTAGTTACATTCTCCCCTTTTTTTTGCGAACCCAGACGATGTCAATTTTTTTCTTTTCCTATTTATTTGATTTTATTCTATCTTTTTCTTTTTCCTTTTCTTTTTCTTTCCCTTTATTTTTATTTTTATTTTATTTTATTTTATTATTTATTTTTATTTTTTAATTTCTTTGCAATCTATTTAAAAAGGAAAAGTAGACTAATTTTTCTCCAGTTTCTGAAAGGTTTTTTTCTGTTGCTGAGGTGATGTGTCGTTCCCCGTGGGGATCTTCATATCGAAATGGCCATTCAACATCTTTGAATTAATCCTTTTTTAATATATATTTGCTCTGTAATATTTTATTACATGGAGCTCTCTTCCTGTATCATTTTTTAATATTAAAATAAACTTTTAATATTAATTAGGATCGGGTTTTTTGGAATTTACCTTCCTGCTTTTTTCCTTTGGATTGAAGTATCTGAATTAAAATATATATATCTATATATATATATATATATATATATATATATATATATATATATACGAACATATTGGTGATATATACACTCTCGTATTTACATACCCACACACTTACCTATGAAGTTCAGATACGCATGAGTATAAACATTAATCACGAGCTACCATTTCACTGGCATTGGTTTAACAATGCATTTAAATTTGAGAAAATTCATAAATATTCATCAGGACGTTAGAAGATTACTCAAAATATGTGGAAGACATAAAATTTCATAATTCAGTGTCTGGAAACAACAAAATTAAACAAGTAATATTCAAGAAAAACCTATCACTCTCTCCCTTATATATATATATATATATATATATATATATATATATATATATATATATATACTTTAATCCAAGCGGAAAAAGCAGGAAGGTAAATTCAAAAAGCCCGATACCAATTAATATTAAAATTTTATTTTAATATTAAAAAGTGATACAGGAAGAGAGCTCCATTTAATAAAATATTACAGAGCAAATATAAATTAAATAGGATTAATTCAAGGATGTTGAATGACCATTTCGATATGAAATCCCCACAGGGGATAACACATCACCTCAGCAACAAAAAAATCCTTTCTGAAACTGGAGAAAAAAATCAGTCTATTTTTCCTTTTTAAATAGATTTGCAAAAAAATTAAAAAGAAAGAAAAAGAAAAAGAAAAAGGTAAAATAAAAGAAAATAAAATAAACAAGAAAAGAAAAATTGGCATCGTCTGGGTTCGCAAAAAAGGAAAGAGAATTGTAACGTAAAAGGAACAGACGGCGTGTTGAATTGATATTAGGTTAAGCAAAACGGTAAAAAGGTGGGAGGTAAGCGAGATAAAGGAAGGGAGGGAAAAAAGAAAAGAAAGAAAAAAAAATTATATATTACAGACGCTGGACATATTCAAAAACTTAACTTCCCCAAAACGTTGAAGTATTAGAAAAAGGCCTTTTACTTAAAAAGGCATAATTATTTTTAAAGGGAATAAAAAGATATAGGATTTAAAATAAATTAAAAAAAAAAATTAGGTCATTTAATTTAAACTAAATAAAGATACCGCTAGGTATAAAAAAAATATTTTCATTTACAATTATACATACATATATGTGTACACACACACACATACAATTCTTCAATTATGAATACATATATACATACATACACACTCACACACACATACATTCAAATACATACACACACTTATATACGTATATACACATACATGCGCATACACACACATATATGTACACACATATATACAAAAAATCCACACACACAATATATATGTACACACACACACACACACACACATATATATATATATATATATATATATATATGCCAATTTGCATGTCCTGAACACTCATCTTAAAATAAATAAGTATAAAGTATATTTTGGATCATATTTTTAAAATACTTTTACAAAAATGTAAATAAATATAAGAACGTGTTTAGGCATAAAAAAACATATTTTAATCTGATACTAGCGAAGAAAATTACAAGTTTATCATCATTTTTTATAACCAAATTGACATCGCCTCAAGTATCGGACAAGAAAAATAGAAAAATAATTCTGACAGTATATTTCTGAGAATTGTATACTAAATGTTTACAGTAGTTGTCTAGCCACATTATATATATATATATATATATATATATATATATATATATATATATATATATATACGTCTGAACATGTAACTATCTTTCAAGATACATACTGTTTTTCATTCTTTTTTCTACGGTCAAAATCTAATCTCTATAATTAATGGAATATGCGGTTGGTGTAACCAGAATTTCTCGGTTAAATATACAGAAATTATATATATATATATATATATATATATATATATATATATATAAGGAGATATGTAGTTATTACTAGCAGTATAGCCCGACGTTGCTCGGGTGTAATGAAAGCTTTAAAACTAATCCATGGTCCTGGAGCTCAGACTCGTTGGACGTTGACACGAAAGACTAAAAAGCAAGAGTTGTTTCCAGTTAAAACCAAACCGTAGACTGAAAGAAAAATGAATGGATGTAAGTCAAATTTTGATTTCCTGGTATCGATATCAAATAAGTTTTTTTCGTTGTAAACTGAATTTTGAAGGCTAAATAAGTCCCCTGAGTAAATGGCATCATGGCTAAGACGAAGAACTACAATTATACTTACTTAGAGCCAAACCCGAAGCAAAAACTAAAATCAAAGGCCTGAAAAAAATACAGACATACAGGCAGATAAACAGACACACTCAAACATCTTGCCTTTTATATATATATATATATATATATATATATATATATATATTATCGATTTTCTGCACTATTGTAAACTTCTGACTATCGTTTCTTATGTCTTTGTCTATGAGTGTATCAAATTTGATTAAAATCGGACCACTCTTTCTATGACCCGATTTTTTCGATTATCGATTTTCGATATTTATCGGGTGTATCTCGACACAAAACCTAGCTAAGAACACTCGCAGACGCTTATAGTACAACTGTGTAAATTTTCAATAAAATCGGTTCAGCCGTTTCGGAGTCTATAGGTAACGGACACACACACACACACACACAGACACACACACACACACACATTCACACACACAGACAAAGTTCCATTTATATATAAGTTTAGGTTTGCGTTATAATAACAACGTATAATATTGACTGCAACTCAAAGGCATTTAGGTTTCGGTGCCAAGTGCGTCATCATCAGGCATTATAACACTAATAATACTATTTCTATATATCCGTTGTTACGAGGATGCATTTATATATAAAGAAAGAATATTAATACTGTCTAAAAAGTTATGGTAAGGGATTCTATTGAGTCCTACTTGTTATTACAAAAAAAACTTTAATTCATGAAGTAGTTGTTAAATGGAGAAATTAGGAATAGAACGTTTTGGAAGATTCTAGAATATTCGAGTAAAATCGAGAGAATTCAAAATGTTCTAGAAAAATGCAAATTAGGTGTTAGCCTCTATAAAAATGGGTTTTGGAAAAGAGTAGTTAGTTGTTAACAGGATTTGCTGACATTATCAACTCCGGCCCGATTTGTGGATCTGTCCATCCAGCCGATAGACTCTCTAAGAAAAGTTGCCGACCAACTAAAACCTGAAAGAGAACCTCATGGAAATATATGAGTAATTAGATATTTTTGATCCTTTCATTGATCAAACTAATAGTTATTTTTTATATACACATTTGATGATTTCCAAAAAGTATAGCACTTAAACTACTTATTAATTAATTAATTTATAAAAAAAAAAAATAATGTCTAAAGACTCATAGTAAGGAACTCTATTGAGTCCTACTTGTTATTATAACAAAGTTTTAATTCATGAAGTAGTTGTTAAATGGAGAAATTAGGAATAGAACGTTTTGGAAGGTTGTAGAATATTCGAGTAAAATCGAGAGAATTTGAAATGTTTTAGGAATATGCAAATTAGATGTTAGCCCCTATAAAAATAGGCTTTGGTAAGAGCGTATTCAGTCGGCTATTCAGTCTGACCAAGGTTCGAATTTTGTCTTGTTTATTTCAAAAGGTAATGAATGAAATGGCTATTTAGCAATATAAATCCAGTGTTTATCACCCCGAATCACAGGGAGCTCTTGAGCGTTTTCATCAAATGGTAAAGTCTATGATCATAAAATATTGTTATCAATATAAAAAGGATTGGAACGAAGGGGTTCATTTTGTTTTGTTTGCCGCTAGAGAAGCTGTTCAAGACACCTTTGGGTTTAGTCCTTTTCAATTGGTTTTTCGGACATACGGTTAGGGATCCTCTAAGACTTCTAAAAGAAAAATGGTTGACTGAACAAAATGAGATGCATCTTTTGGACTACGTATCATATTTTAAAGAGAAATTATACAATGCTTTCAAAATAGCATAAAAAAATTTAAAATCTTCTAAATTATAATGAAGTCTATATACGATAAAAATAGTCAAGAACGTAAATTTGAAAGTGGTGACAAAGTTTTAGTATTTTTGCCAATTTCTAATCATTCTCTACAAGCGAGATATTTTGGTTCTGATGAGATAGAAAAGAAAATTAATGATTTAAATTATATCATCCGCACCCCAGACCGAAAGAAAAAGGAAAGAATTTGCCACATTAATATGTTAAAAAGTTATATCGACAGAAATTATGTAACTAATATTAAACTAGTCTCAACCTTAATAAACATTAAAAATACAAATCAATTTGAAGATGATTTAGACAATAATGAAGATACAGTTATTAAGGAGAAGGACATGGGTCAAGGTAGTCATTTAAAAACTTGGAAATCCTGTCTAATTTAAATGTAAAATTCAAACATTTATCAAATAAGAAAAGTAAAGAAATTCATAGTTTGGTCAATGATTTCAAAAATCTTTTTCCTGATCCTAGAAAAACAACGGTTGCAGTACATGATGTTTTAGTTGGAGATGGAAAACCCATCAAACAACATTTTTACCTGGTAAATCCAATCAAGCTTCAACAGTTGAGAGCAGAGATTATATATATGCTGGGTAATGACATCATTGAACCAAACAACAGTCAGTGGAGTTCTCCTTGTATTCTTAAACCAAAACCTGATTAAAACTACCGATTTGTAACAGACTTTTGGAAAGTAAATGCAGTAACCAAAAGTGACTCTTTTCAAATTCCTAGAATTGATGACTGTATTAACAACATCGGCAAGGCGAAATATGTCAGTAAATTAAGTGCCCTTAAATGACAATGCCAAAACAAATTTCAGCATTGGTGACCCTAGATGGTTTATATCAATATAAGGTTATGCCGTTCAGGATGAAAAATGCGCCGGCAACATTTCATAGGATGATGCATTCCCTTTTACACAAAATTCAGGGATGTGAGATCTACATAGATTATGTAATTGTGTACAGCATGAATTGGGACGAACATGTACGCACCTATTCCAACTAACAAAAAAAAACTGAAATTTCTCGGTATGGCTAGATTCTACAGAAAATTTTGTAAACATTTCTCATCCATAGCAAATCACCGACTTTCTAAAAAAGGATGTAAAGTACAAGTAGAGTGAAACTTGTAATGAGTCTTTCAACAGAATCAAATCTACTCTCATTGATGGCCCAGCTCTTGCAACTCCAGTTTTTTCAAAACAAATTGCAAATCGATGCCAGTGATGTCGGAATAGGTCGCCTCTTAATCCAAGATGAT
Source organism: Ascarosepion bandense (assembly GCA_037127315.1). NCBI lineage: Eukaryota > Metazoa > Mollusca > Cephalopoda > Sepiida > Sepiidae > Ascarosepion > Ascarosepion bandense. Next base: position 1,380,694 of record JBBBDQ010001578.1, read on the forward strand.
GAAGGCGTCGATAGTTCCATTGGATATTTCTCAAAAAAGTTTAAACACCTACCAGAAGAACTATTCCACTATTATAATTGTGTACAGCATGACTTGAGACGAACAGGTACGCATCATCGAGCAATTTTTTCTTAAGCTGGAAGAAGCAATTCTATGTGCGAACCTAAACAAGAGCGAATTCTGTCATGCAACAGTAAATTATTTGGGTCATACTGTTGGCCAGGGACAGGTTAAGCCTATCACAGTAAAAGTGGATGCTTTCTTAAAATTTCCTTTTCCAACTAACAAAAAACAACTAATGAGATTTCTCGGTATGGCTGGATTCTACTGAACATTTTGTAAACATTTCTCATCGATAGCAAATCCTCTCGCCGACCTCTTTAAAAAGGATGTAAAATACAAGTAGAGTGAAACCTGTAACGAGGCTTTCAACAGAAAGTAGACTCTCATTGGTGGCCCAGCTCTTGCAACTGCAGTTTTTTTCAAAACAATTTAAATTGCAAATCGATGCCAGTGATGTCGCAATGGGTATCATCTTAATCCAAGATGAGGAAGGCGTCGATAGAGCCATTGGATATTTCTCAAAAAAGTTAAACACCTACCAGAAGAACTATTCCACTATTAAAAAAGAATGCTCGGTGGTGTTATCAATGCTACAATATTTTGACTTTTACCTCATTGTTACTGTTTATCCTGTTCTGGTTTATACCGACCATAATCCACTAACTTTCCTTCAAAAAATGACGAACAAAAATCAAAGACATACAAGATGGAGTCTTCTACAAGAATATGGCATTATCATAAAACACATTAAAGGAGGGAACAATGTTATTGCAGATGCTTTATTAAGATCATAACCTTTCAAAAAATATTTATGATATGATTTATTGCTTTACAAAAATAGACTGATATTGTCTCATAAAAGTATTTCATTATAATTTCAAAACTTTTACTTTGAAGGGAGGATGAGTTACGAGGATGCATTTATATATAAAAAATAATATTAATCATGTCTAAAAAGGCTAAAGGCTATAGTAAATGATTCTATTGAGTCCTACTTGTTATTACAAAATAGTTTTAATTTATGAAGTAGTTGCTAAATAGTGAAATTAAAAATTGAAAGTTTGGAAGATTCTAGATCATTTTAGAATATTCAAGAAGGATCTAGATAATTCAAGTTGATTCGAGAAATATGCTAATTAGGTGCTAGCCCCTATTAAAATAGGTTTGGTGAAATAGAGTAGTTAGTTGTAAAAAGTGGAGTGAAACATGTAATGAGGCTTTCAACAGAATCAAGTCGACTCTCATTGGTGGCCCAGCTCTTGCAACTCCAGTTTTTTTAAAAACAATTTAAATTGCAAATCAATGCCAGTGATGTTGGAATGGGTGGCACCTTAATCCAAGAAGACGATGGAGGCGTCGATAAAGCCGTTGGATATTTCTAAAAAAAAGTTAGATCTATTAGAATAACTATTCCACTATTAAAAAAAATGCTTGGATATGTTATCAGCGCTACAATATTTTGACTTTTGCCTCAATATTACTGTTTATTCTGTTCTGATTTACACCATTTTTACTTAAATGACTAACAAAAATCAAAGACTTACAAGATGGAGTCTTCTCCTACAAGAATATGACATTATTATAAAAGACATTAAAGGAAGAAACAATGTTATTGCAGATGCATTATCTAGAGAATAACAAAAATCAAATTATGATATTATGATTTATTGCTTTACAACAACAACAAAAATAGACTGATAGTGTCTCATTGTTATGTCGCCAAGTATAAATGAATAACTCAACAACAGAATCAGAATATAAGTTGTATTCCGCGGAAAGACGGTTAGTATGTACAGAAGTGATTAGTAATATTTACAATAGAAAGATACAAGAGTCCAATCCGTCGTAAGACGTGTGTATACGTGATTACTTCCGGTACGCCACCGGAAGTGTGACTAACTCTTTACTGACTCGCACTGACTCTTCAGTAACTCATTAGAGACTCTCAAGTGACTCTCTACGACTCATTATTTAGTCGTCCCTCCCAGTAACGGCAACATATGACACATGGTCAGTTTATATCTGGGATTTCCGGGCTATATGGCCCTGCCAAAAAATGTCTGTCTATTTTTGCCCAGTCGTGCTTCTACCCTTCGGCGGAACCACGACTGGGTTATTGCTCTCTGCTCGGAAGCAGAGAGCGCCCTGTACCCGAAGGCAGAGTGCTGACAGTGTCGTAGAGTCGTCAGTCTAGTGACTCTCTACGACAGTATTTACTAGCCTTCCCACGCAAGGCTGGATGTGACACATGGTCATTTTATAGTGGGTATTCCCGGCCATATAGCCGGGCCAAAAAATATCTGTCTATTTTTCCCCAATCGTGGTTCTACCCTTCGGCGGAACCACGACTGGGTTATTGCTCTCTGCTCGGAAGCAGAGAGCGCCCTCTACGCGAAGGCAGAGAGCTGACAGTGTCGTAGAGTCGTCAGTCTAGCGACTCTCTTCGACTCTCTTGTAGAGAATCCACCATTGCTATATATAGCAATGGGAACAGCCCATTTGTTGTCAAATAGGAGCGGCACCCTAACACTCATAAAAGTTTTTCATTATGATTTCAAAACATTTACTTTGAAGCGAGGAAGTGTTACGAGGATACATTTATATATACATAAATAATATTAATAATGTCTAAAAAGTTATAGGAAGGGATTCTATTGAGTCCTACTTGTTATTACAAAAACGTTTTAATTCATGAAGTAGTTGCTAATTAGAGAAATTAGAAACAGAAAGTTTTGGAATATTGCAGAATGTTTGAGTAAAATCGAGAGAATTTGAAATGTTCTAGAAATATGCAAATTAGGTTTTAGCCCCTATAAAAATAAGTTTTGGGAAGAGAGTAGTTAGTTGTTAACAGGATTTGCTGACATAATCAACTCCGGCCCGATTCGTGGATTTATATTCAACCAAAAGACTCTCTAAGAAAAGTTGCCGTCCAACTAAAACCTGAAAGAAAACCTCATGGAACTAAATGGGTAAATGGATATTTTTTACCTTTTCATTGACCATACTGGAAATTATTCTTTATATAAAAATTTAAGGATTTCTAATAAGTATAGCACTTAAACTACTTCGCTATCTTAACTGGGTACAGATACAAACCTTTCCTTCCGCTTCGTAACACATGGCCTGCCAGTAGTAAACTCTACGTTTCTGTTTTGAATGTAAAAAAATGTAAATTTTGTATATATATCATTCTGTGTTTATCGTAAATTAAAAATTTGTAAGCGATTTAACTCTGAGTTTTGGCCAATCATTTTTTACTTTTCTTACCCTAAACACGTAACACTGTATTGAACACTTTATAAAAATAAATTTACCAAATTGTAGAATATATATACATTAGTTTAATACCACTATTGTTATAGACCTATTTATGTATTTATTTAAATTTAATTCTTTTAACATTATTTTAATTGATATTCGTATTTGTTTTGCTATAATAATTCAATATATATATATATTCACTGGCCTGAATATTATTTTCGATTACGTTTATTCAGCCCCGTTTACCACGAAGTATTTTGTGATCGAGTGGTAATACACATCAAATCATATGACGGCATCTCCTCGTTATATAGGAGTTGCAGGTTCGAATCCTAACAAGATTTCCTGAAGATTGCGAGCTGCGGATATAAATGCAATGTTTAATTGTAGAAAAACTGACTATCCACTCAAATACGAGTATTTAATCAAAGAAATAAGTCGATTAGTACCATTTCTTAAGTTTCAGTTAAATTTCGTAATATATATTTTGATTCCATAAGAGCCCAAATAGGTTTGTACGCCGATGACACCACAGTTTACTCTCGCCTCCTACAAAAATATGGTGTAGGCGTCAAAGCTAACCTCGCAGCCGAGATTGAAAAAGACCTCCAATCCATATTGGACTGGGGTAAGAAATGGTTAGTAAATTTTAATGCTTCTAAAACGAAGCTACTCTCAACCATCATCGACAATCTCACCTACCTCCCATTAGCATGGACCAGGCTTGCCTCCCAGAGAGTAAAACACTGCGCCTCCTTGGTCTCACACTTTCAGCGGACCTCAAATGGAATGACTATATCGAATCCATTGCTAAATCCGCTGCTATGAAAGTCGGTTCTCTGTGTAGGGCCCGGAAGTTTTTTCCGTCTGAATCTATCCTGCACATTTATAAATCTACCATCCGCCCGTGCATTGAATACTGCTGCCATATCTGGTCGGGTGCCCCTGCTGTTCTCCTCGGGCTTCTCGATAAGGTTCAGAGGAGGGTCTGTAATGTGATAGATACCGACTTGGTAGACCGCCTGCAGTCTCTCTCCCACCGGCGCGACGTGGCTTCCCTGTATCTCTTCTATAAATACTTTCACGGCTTCTGCTCCGATGAACTTAGATCACTAGTGCCCCCTAAATACGTATTTGAACGAGATACTAGATTAGCAACTAGATCCCACCCTTTTACAGTGAAACCGATAAAATGCAGCCGTAACTTCTACTCCAACAGTTTCTTTCCTCGCACTTCCCGACTGTGGAATTCTCTTCCACACGATTGCTTCCCCGACGGCTACAATCTCCAGGAGTTTAAATGTAAGGTCAATAGACACCTCCTAACACACTAACCTGCTCCTATTCTATCAAACACTCTTCCCATCTGCCCAACCCTCATCCTCGCTATCCTTACTCATCTGTCACCTTCCTCCTGACATTCCCTATGTCTAACCACTCCTTCTCTTTACCTTCCCCTATGTAGCCACATGCGCAATAGTGGCAGTGGAATGCCTTGCTTGGGGTGAGATGATTAAAAAAAATATTATTCTGTTTGAAATTTACTTTTAAGGAAATTCGATATATATATATATCATTCTGTCACGTTCAGGGGGGATAACCTGTAAGGAAACAGCTAAGAGGCCTCATCCTCGCTATCCTTACTCATCTGTCACCTTCCTCCTGACATTCTCTATGTCTAACCACTCCTTCTCTTTACCTTCCCCTATGTAGCCACATGCGCAATAGTGGCAGTGGAATGCCTTGCTTGGGGTGAGATGATTAAAAAAAAATATTATTCTGTTTGAAATTTACTTTTAAGGAAATTCGATATATATATATATATATATATATATATATATATATATATATATATATATATCATTCTGTCACGTTCAGGGGGGGATAACCTGTAAGGAAACAGCTAAGAGGCCCACCCAGCCAGGAACCCATCTTTTTTGTCACATTGCAATTCACTTGCATTGTGTTTGAGATTCATTTTCAGTCTTGGCCAGAGATTGAAATTTAAGCACACGGAACCTCTAAGGATGATATTAAAAAAAAAAAAGAAATGCTTAGCTTTTGAAGCTATTTAATGTGAGATATTTTGCTAGGGGCCAATCCCACTAGCTGAACAGACAAAAATAGATTTAAAAAAGAAGATATTCGTGCTTATACATATCATTTACGTATCACTTTGTATAAGAAACTGTGTGGGTCTAATTTCAGAACATATATATATATATATATATATATATATATATATATATATATATATATATGCAAACTTATCACAATACTCGTTTTGAAAGATCCTCCGCGTATATACGCGGAAGGAAAAATGGTTGTAAAAAAAAAATGCTAAGCTCATGAACATTAGCCAAAGCGATTTGGACCGAGCCAATACGTAGCCCAAACAGAAAACCCGAAACGAGTAATCAATAACAAAAATGCGCTCAATACGTAAGCAGAGCAGAATAAGTAAATTAACCTAGTGAGCCAACAAACCTACCAAGGTTTGTTGGCTCGCTAGGTTAATTTAATTATATATATATATATATATATATAGTAGACTCTCTCGTTAAGGATGACAAATGAGGGCCCGTAAAAAGGTTCTCAGATTTCATGGGCGAGACCTGCAGGTTTTTTGCAAACTTGTAGAGAGATGGAACATTCAGATAAGACATTTTGCTCGATTGATTGAAGATCAATTGCCACAGGTTTTCGCGATTGGTAAGCAAGGCCTGCTTTGCTGTGTACGACAAAGCCACAATAGCTAAATTTACTGCTAGGAAGGTCGGGTCACTGTGTCGGTTGAGGAAGTTTTTCTAGTCAGAATACATTTCATACATAGAGAAATCTACTATCCGTCCGTGCATTAAATACTGTTGTTATATCTTACTGGGTGGCCCCTACTATTCTTCTCAGGTTAATCGAAAGGTTAATCTGCAATGTAATCGACCCCGACCTGGCAAATCGACTCCAGTCATTTTTTCAACGACGATATCTGGCTTCCCACTGTTACTTTTAAAAATGTTTTCACAGCTTCCGCTCTAAAGAGCATAACTTCCTGATACCCACTCTACACAAATGTACTCAAGCTACTAGACTGGCAACAAAGAAACCAGACTTTTACAGCCAAATAAATCAAATGCAGCTCCACTTCTGCTTTAGTAGCTTCTTTCTGGCACATTTCGCCTGTGAGGATCGTCTCTGCATATTTACTTCCGTGAAAGCTACAATCTCCAAAAGTTTAAATCCAACGTCAATTGCCGTCTCTCATCTCTTTTAATCCCACCCTCTCCCCGAAAACCCCTGTATCTTGTTTTTCTCTCTTTCCGCTCTACTCTCGAGTAACTCTCCTCACACCAGTACTCCCATCCTTTTCTTATCCATTCTCCAACTCACTATATATCCTGTTATTCCCCTTTGATCTACTCTCGAGTAACTCTCCTCACACCAGTACTCCCATCCTTTTCTTATCCATTCTCCAACTCACTCTATATACTGTTATTCCCATTTTTCCCACTCTCGAGTAACTCTCCTCACACCAGTACGCCCATCTCTTCTTATCCATTCTCCAACTCATTCAATATCCTGTTATTCGCTTTTGATCTACTCCCGAGTAACACTCCTCACACAAGTACTCCCGTCCTTTTCTTATCCATTCTCCAACTCATTCAATATCCTGTTATTCGCTTTTGATCTACTCCCGAGTAACACTCCTCACACAAGTACTCCCGTCCTTTTCTTATCCATTCTCCAACTCATTCAATATCCTGTTATTCGCTTTTGATCTACTCCCGAGTAACACTCCTCACACAAGTACTCCAGTCCTTTTCTTATCCATTCTCCAACTCATTCAATATCCTGTTATTCGCTTTTGATCTACTCCCGAGTAACACTCCTCACACAAGTACTCCCGTCCTTTTCTTATCCATTCTCCAACTAATTCAATATCCTCTTATATCCTTTTGATCTACTCTCGACAAGCTTAGCTTCTCTGTGCCCCCTGCAAAAACGAATGTGGCAACAAGGTCCTATCCTTTTACTGTGAAAACAATCAAGTGTAACCGCAAGTTCTATTTTATCAGCATCTTTTCTTTCACTTCACGCCTCTGGAACTCCCTCCCGTATTCTTGTTTCCCTGATAGCTACAATCTCCAAGAGATTAAATGCAATGTCAACTGTCATCTCATATCTCTTTGACCCCCATTCTTCTCACTTTACACTTTACTCTTACGCAGCTCTCTTGACACTAATGTAGCCATCATTCTTTTCCCATTCTCCGATGCCTATTGTGACCTGTTCTCCTCTCTCTTCTTATGTGACCCTGAACGCACCAGTGACAGTACTGTCTTGCATGATGTGAGACGATCATAAAAAATATGCTATCTTTCCATATTTCTCAAAATTTCTTGAGTACGCAAGAGGACAGACAAAATAAATAGTGTTTAAAAAGGGTGGGTCTGTGGTGATACCGAGCAAAAGCGATGGACCGGATGTTTGCGCTTTCACGACCAAAAAGAAAATGACCAAAAGTCGTCGCTGCGCCGCCGGCTCCGAGCAGATGTTCCGTTTGAAAACTAAAAATTAATCAAATATTAAATTTCCAGTTCGCGAGGCTACGTGAATTTTATTTACAAGCCAATGGGAAGCCCAGAATCAAATACAAGTGTGAAATTCCAAGTGATCTGCTGTGATCCAAAAAGATATAAAAAGCGGATACAGAAAGCATCGACAGGCAGACCGACTCGAGGAGAAGAGAGTAATTAGTAGCTCCCTTGACCGAAGTCAAGCGGCTTACTACGCTCGCCTCCCTTACCTCTTTCCTTCTTCCCTGCCTCAAAACTACTTACTGACTTAAGGAGCGACTACATCAAAGACATTTCTTACTCATAGCGTTCCCCACATTCCTAAGCATTAATTCTCTTTCAGAATGTTATTGCTATGAACATTTTAACCCCCCGTTGAACCTATATTTCAAGTATTACTTCAATTGTAAAAACATTAATTGATATGTGGATATATAAAATGTTATTTTTCAACTGAATTTGGTTTTCTTGATTTTATAATCATTTTATGACTTACAGTGGGCTATCTACAACAAGGCCAAATTCCGTTAATCTTCAATAATATACAACTACCCTTCACTAGAACGGACTCCTACTAGAAACAGGAAAACTATAGATACCCCCACCATAGTTCTACTTAAATACAAGTTTTCACTATAAAACATGTTTGAAGTAATAAAATATATCGGCTTAAAAATAAAATTCATTACTTCTTTAGAAATTGCTTTGTTTACATTTCGAATACGAAACTTAGTAAATATGCATTTCGAGAAAAACCTGAACGAGTGAATGTGCTTTAAAGCTAAAATAGATCGTTGGCTTTTCTTGCTGTTAATCGCACGTTTATAGGGAAAGTCATAAGATTCTGTGAACGAGGGGTCTAAAGCTCACCAGATACTGCTCTGATTTCTCCTACAAAGTGGGTCGGGATGCAAGCTCAAACACCGTCGGGGAGCACATGTTCTTTATTAATATTTCTCGAGTGCGCCAGCCGGTAGATATAATGCACACATCGAACTTTAAGCCAGTGTAAGATCCGCAGACAAAAAATGACATTGGATTAACTGGATACAAATAATATAGACAAACAAAAGATACTTTACTAATGTTAGTTCATTTTTGGTTTAGGTGTGCATAACATTGGCGTCATCACAGTCTACTGGCATTTGTTTACATTCTATAAATAATATATATATATATATATATATATATATATATATATATATATATATAGCCATCCGCAGACAGATCTGTTTCGCTGTATCACAGCTCATCAGTACGGTTAGACAGCCGATTGCTTTTTTATCCGACCGAATTGACGTCAGTCGGCGATTCTACCTCTGAGCTACGGGTGCTCGGTAGAAGGAGGCAGACTTTTAGCATGTATATTATCATTATATATATATATATATATATATATATATATATATATATATATTAAAGGAAAACTCAACACGTCATTTAAATTGGTTATAAATTATAATTCATTTCAATGAGCTAAACATTTTTGTACCGAATGGAATAATAAGTTTGGTGGATGTTGCGATATATCATGAGGACGCAAAGATCTAATTGAACTGCTAAAGAAACTTGATTTATTAAGAATAATCGACAACTCCCACTTGAAGCAAACAGCCTGAATGGAGATAAAAAATTATCTGATGAAGCACACAAAAATAGAAAGTTCCATAAGACAAGGATGTGTTTTCTCATCAGAAATCTTTAACATTTACAGCAGTGTTTCTTAATATTTTTGAGTCAGTAAGAATTAGCCCTTCATAGACAGACAGACAGACAGACAGACAGACAGACAAGAAGATACCCACAGTCTGGTTGCTTTTCCCAGATACATGTACGTGCATTTCTCTAAACTGCACCCTCATGTAAACTGCACACACATTACACTTCAGCTAACGACTCTTAAAAGAAATTGTCATCAATTTATCCTCACCTGTATATCTAAACTTATTTATAAATGGAACTTTGTCTGTGTGTGTGTATGTGTGTGTGTCTATGTTTGTGTGTGTGTGTCCGTTACCTATAGACTTCAAAACGGCTGAACCGATTTTCTTGAAAATTTACACAGTTGTACTATAAGCGTCTGCGAGTGTTCTCAGCTAGGTTTTGTGTCGAGGTACCCCCGATAAATATCGAAAATCGATTATCGAAAAAATCGGGTTATAGAAGCAGTGGTCCGATTTTAATCAAATTTGATACACTCATAGACAAAGACATAACAAACGATATTCAGAAGTTTCAAGGTTGCTGTTCGTACAATAGTGCAGAAAATCGAGAATATATATATATATATATATATATATATATATATATATATATATATAAAAGGCAAGGTGTTTGTGTGTGTCTGTTTATCTGCCTGTATGTCTATTTTTTTCAGCCATTTTATTTTAGTTTTTGCTTCGGGTTTGGCTCTAAGTAAGTATAATTGTAGTTCTTAGTCTCAGTCATGATACCATTTACTCAGAGGACTTATTTAGTCTTCAAAATTCAGTTTGCGACGAAAAAAACTTATTTGATATCGATACCAGGAAATCAAAATTTGACTTACATCCATTCATTTTTCTTTCAGTCTACGGTTTGGCTTTAACTGGAAACAACTATTGCTTTTTAGTCTTTCGTGCCAACATCCAACGAGTCTGAGCTCCAGGACCAATGGATTAGTTTTAAAGCTTTCATTACACCCGAGCAACGTCGGGCTATACTGCTAGTAATGACTATATATCTCCTTATATATATATATATAGATTCTGTATATGTAGTCGTTTCTGTAGTCGTTTGTGCCAACGTCTAAAGTGCCTGAGTTCCAGGACCATGAATTATTTTTAAAGTTCTCATTACACCCGAGCAACGTCGGGCTATACTGCTAGTGAGAAGATAATCAAGCCATGACAAACCATGGAAATCCCTTACTCTTATGGAGTTGCAAAGGACGGCGGTCGTTCAGAGAATAATGAAACACGGTTAAATGGTAAATATGAACCCAGCAGCAAGTCAAGAGGTACCTAGCGATTGGCACTGTAAGTAGTGGCTGGATCCGTTTTCTTTCAAGCAGTGGGAAGTTGTATTTTCTTTTATTTCTTTCCACCGTTGATTGGGACAAGAGACACCCTAAAACACATTCATGGACAAAAGGTTAAGAAGCTCTGATTTGAAGCAAAATCATCGAAAAGATTTGCTGTTTTTTTTTTTAATCATATCACCCCAAGCAAGGCGGTAACGCCACTGATGTGCAGGGGGCTACATAAGAGTGAGAAAATTAGAAAAGAGAAAACCGGAAACCGCATCCTAAACAGGAAACCGCATCCTAAACAGGAAACAAGGGATGAGCCTCTTCACCTGTTCAATAGACGTGGGTGGAGTGTGAACCGGGCGATAGTTTAGTCTATTTTGTTTTTATGGCATGTCAACACCTCGGCGGGTCATTTATTGCAAACTAAACTTCATTTATTTATTGCTGGCAATATCTTTTTTTTTTTTAACAATTTATTGTTGTTTTTTATATAAGATTTAGTAATACATTTTTTTTCGAGTATCAAGATTCATTGGGATTCGTTTTTTAGGGCAGATTCCCCAAGTCCTACCCTTGTTATTTAACCCATAACTGGACGGACAGGACGGATTAATACCTTTCTCAAGGGTACCAGTGTTTAAGAGAATGTTGGGTATTCAACTGGAATTTGAACTCGGCTCACCGATTTCTCTTTCCGAGCCGATATCCACTGCACCACAACGCACATCCGCCACTAAACGCTTACAGCACCTGGTATTCCCAAGCAGTCACCTATCTAAGTACTGACCAGGCTCAACGTTGCTTAACTTCGGTGATCGAGCGAGAACCGGTGTATTCAACGTGATAGGCCATAAGCCTAATCGAAAAGAACTAGAAATTCTACCAGGATTTATTATGGGTGGGCACAATGTTACCAGGATGTGTGTTGTGGTGCAGTGGATATCGTCTCGGAACGAGAAATCGGGGAGCTGCGTTCGAATTCCAGTTGAATTCATGGCATTCACTTATTCACAAATACCCTTGGGAAAGGTATTAATCCGCCTCTTCCTTCCAGTTATGGGTTAAATAACAGGACAGATTAGGTTCTATAGCCTTGGCTGCAACCAGTCTACCACAGAAAGTAATGGCAACCTACTGCGGGATAACATTCTACCCAGTCAGTCATGTCTCTTTCGAGACATAATCACCCAAAAGCGTGTTATCACGCGTGGCCCTTAACTGGCAATGTTACCAACATAAGATATGGAGATGATACAGTATTGTTTGCAAAAAAAATTGCAGAAACTCTAAGACAAGGCACTAAAAGAAAACAAGAAGTAAAGACTAACCATTAATTGTAAGAATACAGAATATTTGATTGAGTCAGTTAAGTGCCATACGCGAAACAAGCTTGGACGATCATGTCTCGAAAGAAGCATGACTGACTGGGCAGAAGATTATCCCGCAGTAGGTTGCCATTGCTTTCTGCGGTAGACTGGTTGCCAGCCAAGGGTATAGAACCCAATCTATCCTGTTATTTAACCCATAACTGCAGGGAAGAGACGGATTAATACCTTTCCCAAGGGTATTTGCGCGTAAGTAAATGCATTGAATTCAACTGGAATTCGAACTCGGCTCCCCGATTTCTCGTTCCGAGCCGATATCCAATTTGATTACGAGCAAGAAAAAATTGCTCAAGATGCAAGCTACGAACTGGTGATATCGAAATCAAGTAAGTACAGAAGTTTAAATATCTAGAAAGTTTTGTTAACAGAGGACGGAAAAGAGTGACACCGAAATCCGAAGATGTATTTGAATAACAAAAGATGCCTGCCAAAAGCTAATTAAAGTATGAAAACACAGAAAAATCTCGTTAGAAAAAAAAAAAGAAAAAAAAGAAGAAGAAAAGTGTGCATATCTGCAATATAATGTCATCTATCTTACTTAAAACTGGAAATTTTTCTCCTAGATGAAGAACAGACTCGTAGCAAATATTTCAATAATTAGAAAAATTACTGGTCCTGGCCATGACGGTAAACTGCACCCTGCAGCAGGGCCTCTGATTGGGAGGTTGTGAGGAGCATGGAACCAGCTCTTAATTGCTGTTGTTCTCAGGTCTACCCTGACCCAGAGTGGTAGCACCTGTTAGGGTCTCAGCTATAGTCAACCCCCAAACTGGGGTCAAAACGCTATGAAAGTATAAAACTATACATTTATAGAATTATATACATAAAAATAGACTTTTTTGTATAAAAATATACATTTTTGAAGGAAAATATTACCAAGACATTTTTAAAGAAAAAATTATTCTTAACAAAACACTTTTGAATACAAAACTAGAAGAAATTTTCAGCTTTCTAAAATAAAAAAGAATAAAAACAAAAAAAACTTCTTTAAAATCTGACTAAATCATCCTTTTCAGTATAACCAAACATAAAAATACCTTAACCCCCCCCTTTTGGCATTAAATAACCTACAGGGGTTCATATGCCGTTGAACGAAACTCAAATTCAAATTAAAAAAAAAAAGTTACCAACAATACCTTTCTGTAAGGAAAATAAGATTTTAGAAAATATTACCAGCAATACATTTTTCTGGAAACAATAAGAAATATTCCTATATTTTCGAAAATAAATGGCTAAAGCCTCAAAAAAAAAAAAAAAAATTGCCCCATGAGTAGTTGATGTGTCGTTAAACAAACAAAACAAAACAAAGTTACAGAAAATCGTCGATTATCTCTATCTACAACTCTTTATGCCTTGTGACCATTAGAGGTACTTCTCATTTCTAAAGCCTCCGATTCCTATCAATTTACACGAATTTCTCTTGACGATAGCTAGCAATCTCTTTTTTACCAGAATTCATATTGCAACTTTTGATGTTAATGGTTTTCTCCTGTATTTCTGTTAACGGTTTTCTTTAGTATTTTTTACCAGAGCTCATATCTAGAATTTCAGATGTTAATGGTTTTCTCTAGTATTTTAACCAGAGCTTGTATTGCAATTTTTTCGAAATTCCTAGCACCTGAAGAATACCAGATTGTACAACTGCCGAAAGTCGTACAAATGGCAACAAAGATGGAGACTAAAAAAGATAGTCTGAATAATGTAAATAGTGTAAATACTACCTCATCTCAGAAATATAGACAAATAGAATGATCTATTATTAAACGTCGTACAAGTGGCAACAAAGGTGAGGACAATAGTCCGAATATTGTAAATACTGTAAATACTACCTCATCTCAGAAATATAAACAAATAGAATGATCTATTATTAAACATTGTACAACTGGCAACAAAGATGAGGACAATAATCCGAATAATGTAAATACTGTAAATACTACCTCATCTCAGAAATATAGACAAATAGAATGATCTATTATTAAACATCATACAAATGGCAACAAAGATGAGGACAATAATCCGAATATTGTAAATAGTGTAAATACTACCACATCTCAGAAATATAGACAAATACTAAACTGAAACTTTTTCACCGCTCTATCCAATTTGATGTTTCGATGATTCATCAGAACGAGGAATCGGAGAGCCGGTTTCGAATTCCAATTGCATTCGCTTACGTGCAAATATTCTTGGGAAAGACATCAATCCGTCACTTCTTCCTCCAGATATTTGTTAAATAGCAGAACAGGATGGATTCTACAGCCTGGGTTGGCAAGGTTTTCGATTTTTCTATTCCATTGTTGTTTCTAATAACGACTGATATGTGTGTCTAGTGACGTGAATATGCGTCAGTTTGAAAACTTGAGGACACGGAATTAAAGCCAATATTTCACGCTTATAAATATTATTGGGTTCGTTGAATAAACAATGTGATTTATTATATAGTCAGTGTTATCGATTTGAAATGAAAGAAGTGACGAGATTCAACGATGGAAACGGAACGCTACTTCCGGTTTTTGTTTTATTCTTTATAATCTTTGTGTACGTTTTTTCCGTTCCAGATTTACCATTTCGATAGATTTTCATTTTCACTCACATTTAGAATTTCTTTTGCATTCAGCATTGGGCTGTAAGAATTTCCACTTATTTATGTTTTTCTTTTCCTTTTGTTTCTTTTGCTTTTATTTATTTATTTATTTTTAATCATTTCACCCCGAGCAAGGCAGAAATGCCACTGATGTGCAGGGGGCGACATAACTGTAAAAAGATTAATTAGAAAAGAGTGAGGAGTACAAACTAGTTAGAAAGGAGCAATAGAAAGCTGAGAATGCAGGTGCGATGACAGATACATAGGTGCAGAGAAAGGGAAGGCTATACGGGGGTGGAGAGAGAGCTAGAGTCCAGTGGTTAATAGATGAGTATTGACATTGCATTTAAATTTCTGGAGGTTGTAGCCGTCAAGAAAGCAAGAATACGGGAGTGAGTTCCACAGGCGGGAAGTGCGAGAGAAGAAGCTGCAGGAGTAGAATTGTCGTCTGCATTCGATTTATTTTGTCATTCTTTCTTTTAATTCATATTTCATTCTTTCTTTCTTTCTTTCTTTCTTTCTTTCTTTCTTTCTATTCACTCATTCATTCTTTTCTTTGTTTTTTTTTCTTTCTTTCCTACATTCTCTTTTTGTTAAATCCTATTTCCTTTACGCTTTCTTTCTTTCTTTCTTTCTTCATACTTTTTCACTTTTTCTTTCTTTTCTTTTCTTTCTTTACTTTTCTTTTTTTCTTTAATCCTCTTTCTTTCTTTTTTTCTTTCTTTCTGTTTTTAATAGCGACACTATAAACTCAACAGCTGTGGCTTTGTTGGACAGCATGATATATGATACGTCTGATCAGAATATCTCTAATTCTAGACAAAGAATCAATAATAATAATAATAATAATAATAATAATAATAATAATAGACATTAGAATTCCACGGTGGTTTAGGTACATCCAAACAAACTAAATGACCCTAGTCAACCAACAAGCCGGAGTCACGTGTAAAGGTTCACTGTGCCGGTTCATTGGGTAACAGATAGACTAGATCGTGTCAATTGCCCAACCCTGTCTTGTGAGAAATTTCCATTGAAACTGTCCAATTTACGAGAGAAAGTGGGTCACGATATGTTTGTGCTGTGACCAATTTGAAAGTAAACACAAAGGGACAGTTCGGATGTAAAATGTTTCAAGAAGGGAAGACAGTGACGCTTGCTTGCCTCGTGTGTCTTTGGCAAAACATTCTTTAATTTCTCCAAACACGAAGTCCCCGAGATTTGTACAAATTCTACGATTCGACAAACCTGGAAAAATGGCAGCTTTCCTTTGTTTTCCACACTAAACAAGAGTGATTTTGTTATTGCTTTCATTTTCCTTTAAGTCTTCTTCTTCTTCTTCTTCTTCTTCTTCTTCTTCTTCTTCTTCTTCTTCTTCTTCTCTCCAACAATGTTCTTTTTCTTATTCTCTTACTCGGTTTTCTTCTTCTTCTTCTTCTTCTTCTTCTTCTTCTTCTTCTTCTTCTTCTTCTTCTTCTTCTCTCCAACAATATTCTTTTTTCTTATTCTCTTACTTGGTTCTTCTTCTTCTTCTTCTTCTTCTTCTTCTTCTTCTTCTTCTTCTTCTTCTTCTTCTCTCCAACAATGTTCTTTTTCTTATTCTCTTACTCGGTCTTTTTCTTCTTGTTCTTCTTCTTGTTCTTCTTGTTCTTGTTCTTGTTCTTTTCTTTTCTTCTTCTTCTTCTTCTTCTTCTTCTTCTTCTTCTTCTTCTTCTTCTTCTTCTTCTCTCCAACAATGTCCTTTTTCTTATTCTCTTACTCGGTCTTCTTCTTCTTCTTCTTCTTCTTCTTCTTCTTCTTCTTCTTGTTCTTCTTCTTCTTCTTCTCTCCAACAATGTTCTTTTTCTTATTCTCTTACTCGGTCTTCTTCTTCTTCTTCTTCTTCTTCTTCTTCTTCTTCTTCTCTCCAACAATGTTCTTTTTCTTA
>JBBBDQ010001578.1:1402500-1565000 GCA_037127315.1 Ascarosepion bandense
GTTATGAATATATCCACACACACACACACACACATATATATATATATAAAAACCATATACACATATATATACACATATGTACATGAATACACAAACAAACCTCATACACACTTACATAATAAAGTAATTATACAGAAATATAGACATATATATCAAATTCATAGAATAAGGTCAACTCCAATTACCTTAATAAGTAAAGAACACGAAAATAGTAAGTGACGTTGAAAGTGAATTAAAGAGAGACAAACTAAAATCCTATTTAACGGGCAATTTAAATTTAGTTTTATGGTGGTATTTAAAATTGATTTCATTTCCATGGTTTAATAGCTGGCTGGTTTTTCTAAGAATCATTCTTTTAATTTTTTTCCTCTAAGCATATATTACGTCTGTTTATGAAATTATTGGGGATTTGAGATTAACCTATAATCTTCCATTTAATCTGTTGGGAGGATTTTCTTTCTTTTAATTTACAGAAATATTTAGAAAGAACGGTTTGATATAACCCTAACCACCATAGACAATCGCATCTACCTCCCATTAGCATGGGACAGGCTAGCCTCCCAGAGAGTAAAATACTACGCCTCCTTGGCCTTACACTCTCGGCGGACCTCAAATGGAATGACTATATTGAATACATTGCCAAATCTGCTGCTATGAAAGTGGGCTCCCTGTGCAGGGCCCGGAAATTTTTCCCACCTGAAACTATTCTGCACATATACAAATCTACCATCCGCCCGTGTATTGAATATTGCTGCCATATCTGGTCGGGTGCCCCTGCTGCTCTCCTTGGGCTTCTTGACAAAATACAAAGGAGGATCTGTAACGTGGTTGATACTGACTTGGCAGACCGGCTGCAGCCGCTCTCACACCGGCGTGATGTAGCTTCCCTGTGCCTCTTCTACAAGTACTTTCATGGCTTCTGCTCCGATGAGCTTAGATCACTGGTGCCGCCTAAGCACGAATTTACACGAGATACTAGATTAGCAACTAGGTCCCACCCTTTTACAGTTAAACAAATAAGATGTAACCGTAAATTCTACTCCAACAGCTTCTTTTCTCGCGCTTCCCGCCTGTGGAACTCCCTTCCACAAGTTTGCTTTCCCGACAGTTACAATCTCCAGGTGTTTAAATGTAGAGTCAATAGACACCTCCTATCACACTAACTCCCAACTATTCTCAGAACACTCTCATCTACCCAACCCTCATTCTCGGTATCCTCACCCGCCTATCACCCACCCTCTGTTATTTCCTATATTTAATCAGCCTTTCTCCACTCTACGTAGCCCCCTGCACAGTAGTGGCAGTGACATGCCTTGCTCGGGGTGAAACGCTTATAAAAAAAAAGAAAAGAAAAAAAAAAGAAATTCAGAGAAAGAGTGCTTATGATTGTACACTCTCTGTTTTAAGGATCCTGTGGAAATTCTTATATATTCTTTTTTTTATCATTTTTATATTCTTTAGGGAAAATTGTTGCTTAGGATATAACTTTTTCAGATTTGCATATATCTCTAATTGGGCAATTATCTTTCACTCTAGAGTTACAGGAGGATCTATTATCTATTTGGTAATTGTTATAAAATTTGCCTAGTATTTTATTATGATCTGAATTAATTATTTTGTAAGTGTTACTGGTGCCATACGTGATATACGCCATACGTGATACACGCTTCGGCGATCATGTCTCGAAAGAGACATGACAGACTGGGCAGAAGATTATCCCGCAGTAGGTTGCCAAATTCTCCTGCTATTTGACTCATAGTTAGAGGCGGGAAGAGATGTATTATATTATTAAGTAGTAATTGTTGGGGGATCAGTTTATTACTTAATAACAATAGAAAACTGACCCCCCACTTTATGCCCAGTAGAAGTTTTAATTGTTTTTCCAACTATTATATTCAGTCAGTCAGTTAAGTGCCATACGTGATACACGCTTGGACGATCATGTCTCGAAAGAGACATGACTGACTGAGCAGAAGATTATCCCGCAGTATGTTGCCATTGCTTTCTGCGGTAGACTGGTTGCCGACCAAGGTTATAGAACTCAATCTGTCATGTTATTTAACCTATAACTGGAAGGAATAGACGTATTAATACCTTTCCCGAGGGTATTTGCGCGTGAGTGAGTGCAATGAATTCAGCTGGAATTCGAACTCGGCTCCCCGATTTCTCGTTCTGAGCCGATAGCCACTGCACCACAACGCATATCCTAGCTCTATTAGAACTTAGTTAAATACACATGAAAACTTACCAACTGCTATCTGCAACATACTTGTAGAAAACATCAGTTACATTGAGTGAAAGACAACGAGAAAGGAGAAAATCCGAACAGGATTCACGAAGACAGAGAATAGTAATTAGTATTGCATTAAAGTTAATTAAGATTAATTAAGATTATAAGTGGCAGGGAAGCAAAAAGTCGGAAGTCCACAGGCGAGAAGTGCGGGAAAACAAACTATTTGAATTTATACGGATGCATCTCGCTAATTTTTTTTTTTGTAATCATATCACCCCGAGCAAGGCGGTAACACCACTAATGTGCAGGGGGCTACGTAAGAGTGAAAAGATTGGAAAAGAGAAAGCCGGAAACCACATCCTAAACAAGGAAACAAGCGATGAGCCTCTACACCTGTTCAATAGTCGTGGGTGGAGTGTGAACCGGGCGATAGTTTAGTCTATCTACACCAATTGAAAAAAAAAATAAGAAAAAAGAGAAAAGTGAAAAATTGTAAAAGAGAAAGCCGGAAACCACATCCTAAACAGGGAACAAGGGATGAGCCTCTACACCTGTTCAATAGACGTGGGTGGAGTGTGAACCGGGCGATAGTTTAGTCTATCTACACCAATTGAAAAAAAAAATAAGAAAAAAGAGAAAAGTGAAAAATTGTAAAAGAGAAAGCCGGGAACCACATCCTAAACAGGGAACAAGGGATGAGCCTCTACACCTGTTCAATAGACGTGGGTGGAGTGTGAACCGGGCGATAGTTTAGTCTATCTACACCAATTGAAAAAAAAAAGAAGAAAAAAGAGAAAAGTGAAAAATTGTAAAAGAGAAAGCCGGAAACCACATCCTAAACAGGGAACAGGGGATGAGCCTCTACACCTGTTCAATAGACGTGGGTGGAGTGTGAACCGGGCGATAGTTTAGTTTATCTACTCTAATTGAAAAAAAAAAAGAAAAAAAAAGAAAAGTGAAAAGATTGGAAAAGAGAAAGCTGGAAACCACATCCTAAACAAGGAAACAAGCGATGAGCCTCTACACCTGTTCAATAGACGTGGGTGGAGCGTGAACCGGGCGATAGTTGAGTCTATCTACTCCAATTGAAAAAAAAAAGAAGAAAAAAGAGAAAAGTGAAAAGATTGGAAAGGAGAAAGCCGGAAACCACATCCTAAACAGGGAACAAGGGATGAGTCTCGACACCGGTTCAATAGACGTGGGTGGAGTAAATAGTAAAACGGTCGGACCTAATTGCCAATCTAGTAACACACTTAAATTCAAGCAGGAAAGCTTATCAGAACAATTGCCATGAAAATATTTATAGAAAGAACAGAGGGAAGCCACAAAATGTCAGTAAGAATATGACTGAAGTCGAAATTTCAGGTCAAAATCAATAACATTACAGACTCTTCTTTGAACAGTATTTACATTATTCGGACAATTGTCCTCAACTTTGTTGTTGTTTGTACGACGTTTCGGCCGTTGTACACTCCGGCCTTCTTCAGTTGATAGGAATTTTGATAAATATTATAATCACTGGAGTATACCATCCTCATTCCTTGAGTAAAGCCTCGATTGGAAGTCACGAATTATCTCCCTCTAACCCTGCAAGTTACTTGTTCACCAATGCCTGGTATTGAACTCACAACTCTAAGAGTCAAGTCAGGAATTAAACAACCTCTGTATCCTCTAGGCAATGTGTCCATGACTTCCATTCAATCCATAGCTAGAGGGAGAAGAGATAGATTATATTCTTATATTATTATATTAATAAGTAGTAATTAGTGGGGGATCAGTTTATTATTTCATAACAATAGAAAACCGATCCCCGACTTTATGCCCAGTTAAGCTTTAATTATGTTTTCATCTATTATATACAGTCAGTCAGTTAAGTGCCATGTTATACATGATTAGGCGATCATGTCTTTTGACTGACTAGGCAGAAGATTTTCC
Organism: Ascarosepion bandense; assembly: GCA_037127315.1. Lineage (NCBI taxonomy): Eukaryota > Metazoa > Mollusca > Cephalopoda > Sepiida > Sepiidae > Ascarosepion > Ascarosepion bandense. Next base: position 1,406,669 of record JBBBDQ010001578.1, read on the forward strand.
TGCAGTATTTTGCCATTTCTTTCTGTAGTAGATTGTTTGCCAACCAAGGCTATAGAACCCAATCAGTCCTGCCATTCAACCCAAAGCTGGAGGGAGAAGAGATAGATGACGATATTATATTAATAAGTAGTAATTAGTGGGGGATCAGTTTATTATTTCATAACAATAGAAAACCGATCCCAGACTTTATGCCCAGTTAAGCTTTAATTATGTTTTCATCTATTATATACAGTCAGTCAGTTAAGTGCCATATGTGATACATGATTGGGTGATCATGTCTTTCGATCTATGACTGACTAGGCAGATTTTCCTGCAGTATTTTGTCATTTCTTTCTGTAGTAGATTGTTTGCCAACGAAGGCTATGGAACCCATATTATATTAATAAGTAGTAATTAGTTGGGGATCAGTATTATTATTTCATAACAATAGAAATCAGATTCCCATTTTTAGGTTCAACAGGAGCTTTAATTGTATTCGTTTCTGATTAATTTGTAACATACAACGTGTGTTATCACGTGCGAAACCTTGTCTTCATCAGCCACCGACCAGGGTTAATGTCACTCTTTCGGTGGCTATGGTGGGACCGCCACCCCTGGCGCCACCAGCAGCGTTTGCTACAAGGCAGGGTATGAAGATAAACTTGTTGATTGTCCCTCTTGTATATTCTCATAAAGAAGGAAATAAAACGATCGTTTTTCTTTGCAGTTTGTATCTGCAATGAAATATCCTGAATGCGTTTGTCGTTATTATATTAATTTGTACGAATTCTTAGAGGATAATTTTAATACTTCATGAAAACAGAAAACCGATGCCTAGTAGAAGATTTAATTATGTTTCAAATTATTATAATTGGTCAGTTAAGTGCCATAAGTAATACACGCTTTTGGCGATCATGTCTCGAAAGACACATGACTGACTGGCCAGATTATCCCGCAGTAGGTTGCCATTACTTTCTGCGGTAGACTGGTTGCCAGCCAAAGCTATAGAACCCAATCTGTCCTGTTATTTGACTCATAGCTGGAGAGGGAAGAGATGTATTACCTTATTAACTAGTAATTAGTGGGGGATCAGTTTATTACTTCATAACCATATAAAACTGATCCCCCAATTTATGCCCAGTAGAAGCCTTAATATGTTTTCAACTATTATATTCAGACAGTCAGTTAAGTGCCATACCAGATACACAGTTTGGGTGATCATGTCACAAAAGAGACATGACTGACTGGAGAGAAGATTATCCCACAGTAGTTTGCCATTACTTTCTGTGGTAGACTGGTTGCCAGCCAAGGCTATAGAACACAATGTGTCCTGTTATTTGACTCATAGCTAGAGGGGGAAGAGATGTATTATATTATTAAGATGTATTTATATATTGAGATGTATTATATTATTAAGTAGTAATTAGTGGGGGATCAGTTTATTACTTCATAATAATATAAAACTAATCCCCCACTTTATGCCCAGTAGAAGCCTTAATCATGTTTTCAACTATCATATTTAGTCAGTCAGTTAAGTGCCATACGTGATACACGCTTTGGGCGATCATGTCCCGAAAGACACATGACTGACTGGGCAGATTATCCCGCATTAGGTTGCCATTACTTTCTGCGGTAGACTGGTTGCCAGCCAAAGCTATAGGACCCAATTGTATTTATATATTGAGATGTATTCTATTATTAAGTAGTAATTAGTGAGGGATCTGTTTATTACTTCATAACAATATAAAACTAATCCCTCACTTTATGCCCAGTAGAAGCCTTATTCATGTTTTCAACTATTATATTCAGTCAGTCAGTTAATTGCCATACGTGATACACGCTTTGGGCGATCATGTCCTGAAAGACACATGACTGACTGGGCAGAAGATTATCCCGCAGTAGGTTGCCATTACTTTCTGTGGTAGACTGATTGCCAGCCAAAGCTATAGAACCCAATCTGTCCTGTTATTTGACTCATTGCTAGAGGAGGAAGAGATGTATTATATTATTAAGTAGTAATTAGTGGGGAATCAGTTTATTACTTCATAACAATATAAAAATGATCCCCCAGTAGAAGCCTTAATCATATAAAAATGATCTCGAAGTAGAAGCCTGGATCTTGTTTTCAACTATTATATTCAGTCAGTCAGTTAAATGACATATAATATACGCTTTGGCGATCATGTCTCGAAAGAGACATGACTGACTGGGCAGAAGATTATCCCGCAGTAGGTTACCATTACTCTCTGCGGTAGAATTGTATGAACATCACCCAGACTCGTTTATAGAGGTAGGACCTGCAACCATTTTATAGAATTTTTACATCAAAACAATCAATCTAATCGCCCAGATATTGTGGTCGAAGACCACAAGAACAGAATTTGCTTTCTTATTGACATGGTAATACCTGCAGATTTTAATGTATCTTTGAAGATCTTCAAAAAACTATCAAAATGCAAATAACTTGAAGTAGAAATCGAAAAAATGCGGCGCATGAGGAGATAAATAATACCAGATCGATTTGGAGAGCGTTGTGACACAAGGTCAGTTTTTAACGCGTACGTTCAGGCCACTACTTCCCGGGCCAAGTAGAGCCAATTTCGTCGAAAGTGATGCTCATAATTGTGAGTAACGTCTACCGGCTGCTAATGTTTGCTTGCATGCGAGGTCAACATCGCCCTTTCGTTTAAAATCATCACAAGTGGGATCAGTGAGCTGTGACAGGCCAATATCTGCTCTGGAAAATATGCAAGATTTACAGGAAGGTAACGGCAGGACACTGGTGGGAACATCACCCAGAATCGATTACAGAGATAGGGTCTGTAACAGTTCTATTTGATTTTACAATGCATACAGACAGAACAATTTAAATCTAATCGCCCAGACAACGTGATCAAAGACCACAAGGACAAAATTTGCTTTCTTATTGACATGGCAATGCCTGCAGATTTTAATGTATCTTTGAAGATCTTCAAAAAACTATCAAAATATGATGAACTTGAAGTGTAAATATGGCACACGAGGAAATCAATAATCCCATTTGTACTTGGAGCACTCGGATCGATTTGAAAAATGTTCCGATAGACTCATTGAAATGATTCCTAGTAGCCCACTCTTTAAAAAAATGTTATAGGATTTCACAATACATAACACACACATAGACAGACCAATTAAATCTAATCGCTCAGATATCGTGATTAAAGACCACAAGAACAGAATTTGCATTCTTGCTGACATGGCATTCCATGTAGATTGTAAAGTATCTTTGAATATCTTAAAAAGAACTATCAAAGTACGATGATCTTGAAATGGAAATTACAAAAATGTGACAGAAGAGGAGATCAATTATTCCAGTTGTACATGGAACACTCGGATCGATTGGAAAAAATGTTCCGATAGGCTCATTGAAAGGATTACTAGAAGCCCATGACTTAAAGAAATTTAAAAATTGTACTCACGAGTACAGCTCAGACATTATGAACTTTTTCGATGTAAAATAAATAATAATACGAAGAAATATATCAATTGACTGTATTGGTAATTAGATAACAATTCATTTTCTAAATAGTGTCACTTCACCTAATCAATTCATACGTATATATATATATATATCCGCAGGCAGATTTGTTTTGCTGTATCACAGCTCATCAGTACGGTTAGATATCCGATTGTTTTTAACCCAGGATTGAAACCACCCGTCAGTCGGCGATTCTATCTCCGAGCTAGAAGGAGGTAGACTTTTAGCGTATGATGTATCAGACGCCAATATATATATATATATATATATATATATATATTAACGAAGATTAACGAAACTTTGTTATAATCAACAGACAATTTGAAATGATTTGTTTGAACATTATTTTTTATCGATACTCGTATTTAAGTAGATATTCTGTTTTTAATTAAACAGTATTATATATTTATATCTATTTAATGTTCAAACAAATCATTTCAAATTATCGGTTGTTTATAGCCAAGTTTTGTTAATCTTCGTTAATTTTTGTAACATGTTTACATTTGTTGACATTACGATACATTTCAGAGCAGATATGGTTATTGCGATAAATCGAAAACTGTGTTATATATGCTTGATTAAAACCTCGTTTAGACTGAAGGTCATTCGTGGTCGAGAGGTCTAAGACGTGCCAGATCATATGGTAGCTTACCCTATGTGGATAAGGGTCGCAGGTTCGAATCCTGCAGAATGACACATTTTCCGAATAAAGATTTATTGTAAATATTCAAGCCGGTAGATATAAATATATGATACTGTTTAATTAAAAACAGAATATCTACTTAAATACGAGTATCGAACAAAAATAATGTTCAAACAAATAATTTCAAATTGTCGGTTGTTTATAACCAAGTTTCGTCAATCTTCGTTAATTTCCGTAACATGATGAGTATCGTAAATAATCAGGCCGGTAGATATAAATATATAATACTGTTTAATTAAAAACAGAATATCTACTTAAATACGAGTATCGATAAAAATAGTGTTCAAACAAATCATTCCATTCATATATATATATATATAACGGTCATATCACGTTGAATACACAGGTTCTCGCTCGATCAGCGATGTTAAGCAACGTTGAGCCTGGTCAGTACTTAGGTGGGTGACTGCTTGGGAATACCAGGTGCTGTAAGCGTTTATTGACGGATGTGCATTGTGGTGCAGTGGATGTCGGCTCGGAAAGAGAAATCGGTGAGCCGAGTTCCAGTTCCAGTAGAACACTCTGCATTCACTTACGCGCTGGTACGCCCCGTCTTTCCAGATATGGGTTAAATAACTGAGGTTTGCTGTTCATGTGATCCGTGGCAAACTTCTGCACCGATTATTTATTATCAGCAGTTCCCAAAAGTGTGGATGGTTCTGCACAAGCCTTCACCACTCAAAACAATTCTTTGTGTGGCAGTCTCACTGTGTTAGATACTCACATGTCGAAATTGAAGGGAGAGTCAATAATATATATATATATATATAAATGGAACTTTGTGCGTGTGTGTCTGTGTGCGTTTGTGTGTCCGTTACCTATAGACTCCGAAACGGCTGAACCGATTTTCTTGAAAATTTACGCAGTTGTACTATAAGTGTTCTTAGCTAGGTTTTTGTGTCGAGGTACCCCCGATAAATATCGAAAATCGATAATCGAAAAAGTCGTGTTATAGAAGGGGTGGTCCGATTTTAATCAAATTTGATACACTCATAGACAAAGACATAAGAAACGATATTCAGAAGTTTCAAGGTTGCAGTTCTTACAATAATGCAGAAAATCGATAATATATATATAAAAGGCAAGATGTTTGTGTGTGTGTGTGTGTCTGTTTATCTGTCTGTACGTCCTTTATACAAATCCACAATTTTTATCCGATTCTCACCAAATATATATATATATAAGGCAAGATAATTGTGTGTGCGTCTGTTTATCTGCCTGTATGTCTGTATTTTTTTCAGCCCTTTTATTTTAGTTTTTGCTTCGAGTTTGGCTCTAAGTAGGTATAATTGTAGTTCTTAGTCTCAGCCATGATACCATTTACTCAGAAGACTTATTTAACCTTCAAAATTCAGTTTACGACGAAAAACATTTATTTGATATCGATAGCAGGAAATCAAAATTTGACTTACATCCATTCATTTTTCTTTCAGTCTACGGTTACACTTTAACTGGAAACAACTATTGCTTTTTAGTGTTTCGTGCCAACGTCCAAAGAGTCTGAGCTCCAGGACCATGGATTAGTTTTAAAGCTTTCATTACAGCCGAGCAACGCCGGTCTATACTGTTAGTATGTATATATATATATATATATATATATATATATATATATATATATATATATGTGTGTGTGTGTGTGTGTGTGTGTGTAATGGAAAAGATAACGTTCTGTTTGCATTTGTCTGAAAAAATATGATAAAGAACTGTTTATCGATTTGTTATTAAAGAGATACCGTAAAAAGGCGATGAATGTTTATATGACTTTTTATAATCGGCTATCTTTATGACGTGTTTATGCTACCTTTCCTCGATAGGCGCCTCGGTAACAATCATTATCAAAGCCCGAAACTGTATCTCATTGCGAGGAGCATTTTAAACCTTATTCTGCTTATCAAGGTAGAAGACTTAAATTGTCGCTTGCGTGTCTCGGTGTATGTGTGATCGAAAATTGGTCTAGACAATATAAATTTCATTCCAGTGAAGACAATGTGACAGTTACTTAACATTAGTATACATATGAATAGCCGGTTAATAATTGGTTGACTGAGTTCGTGATCAGGATATTATAATTTGAAAGACGTTGTTGAATAGATGTATTTCTGTTGACAGGATGGGTAGTAATATTAATGAATAATTACGTTATAAAGTTTCTACAAGCAAGCGGGTAAGGATGAATATATAATTAAGAACTGCATATTTTATTGCCTGAGCAAACCAAATAGAAATTATGTCACATTTTAACTACATCTACTATGACACGAAATGGTGTTTGGTTAACTACAGTAGTCTCTTTACAGTGGACTGCATCATCTATTTTCAGATCAATACCCAAAAGTCGCAACGTCTTGATTTCTTAATAAAAATCAAAACCTATCTTTCCACCTGAGGGATTGGTTGTTTTAGCGGCATATCAACTTCTATGGGTTATTTAAACCCTGCTATCCATCTAGGGGTCCTTGACAAATTCAATTGGAGTCTCTTCTACAAGTACTTTCACGGCATCTGCTCCAATGAACTTAGCTCTCTGGTTCCCCCTATGCATGAATTTGCACGAACCACAAAATTAGCAACTGGGTCCCACCCTTTAACTGTGAAACCAATAAAATGTAAACACAAATTCTACTCCAGAAAACTTTTTTCTCGCACTTCCTGCCTGTAGAATTTCTTTCCGTTTATTTGCTTCCCTGACAGCTACAATCTCCATGAGTTTAAGTGTAAAGTCGTTACTCATCTCCTATCTTGTTAACTTGTATTCTCTCTCTCATACTCCTTTCTTTGTCCACTTCACACTCAGTATCTTAACCCTTCTCTTACCCACTTCCTCTCACGCCTTGTAACCTGTCACTCTTTCTCATAACTTTCCTCTTATGTAACCCCCCTGCGCACCAGTGGCACTAGACTGCCTTGCTTGGGGTTATATGATTATGCAATATTGTTTTTGAGATAATAACGGTTTTATTGATACAAGTTTTATTTATGTAGGAAAAAGGTGTCGATACAGGTACGTGGGGTCAAACACAGATCTCCAGGTAACAAAAGTAACCGTTGAATGAATTGTGCTAGCGGAATCAGTTAGTCAGTTAAGTGCCATACGTGATACACGCTTAGGCGATCATATCTGGAAAGAGACATGATTGACAGAGCAGAAGATTATCCCTCAGTAGGTTGTCATTATTTTCTGCGGTAGACTAGTTGCCAGCCAAGGCTATAGAATCCAATCTGTCCTATTATTTAACACATAACTGGAGAGAAGAGACGGACTAATATCTTTCCCAAGGGTATTTGTGCGTAAGTAAATGCGAGGAATTCAACTGGAATTCGAACACGGATCCCCGATTTGTCATTACTAGTCGATATCCACTGCACTACAACTGGGATTACGTGACCATAAATATTGAGTATATAAAGCACTCAGACAAAAGTCTTCAGTGTTGTGCATCAACCCGAACTCTAACTTCCTCAGACTCTTTGCCTTTGAGTGAAGAGGAACCCAGACGAGACTCAGCCGAAGGGCAATGTCACGTCCGGGTAAAATTAAATTAGATACCCGAGCCTGCTATGTACAGGGTCTATGGGAAACTTTTACCTGGGTAGCCAATCAATTCGTTAAATAAATATTTTCACCACAGTTACTAAGTCCTTATACCGAAAAATTCATCTTATTTATTGAATGACCCTCGTAGAAATCCTTATACCGAAAAATTCACCTTATTTATTGAATGGCCCTCGTAGAAGTAGTAATACCGAAAAATTCACCCTATTTATTGAATGACCCTCGTAGAAGTCCTTATACCGAAACATTCACCTTATTTATTGAATGACCCTCGTAGAAGTCCTCATACCGAAAAATTCACCTTATTTATTGAATGACTCTCGTAGATGTCCTCATACCGAAAAATTCACCTTATTTATTGAATGATCCTCTTAGAAGTCTTTATATCGAAAAATTCACCTTATTTATTGAATGACCCTCGTAGAAGTCCTCATACCGAAAAAGTCACCTTATTTATTGAATGACCCTCGTAGAAGTCCTCATACCGAAAAATTCACCTTATTTATTGAATGACCCTCGTAGAAGTCCTCATACCGAAAAATTCATCTTATTTATTGAATGACTCTCGTAGATGTCCTCATACCGAAAAATTCACCTTATTTATTGAATGATCCTCTTAGAAGTCTTTATATCGGAAAATTCACCTTATTTATTGAATGACCCTCGTAGAAGTCCTCATACCGAAAAAGTCACCTTATTTATTGAATGACTCTCGTAGATGTCCTCATACCGAAAAATTCACCTTATTTATTGAATGATCCTCTTAGAAGTCTTTATATCGGAAAATTCACCTTATTTATTGAATGATCCTCTTAGAAGTCTTTATATCGGAAAATTCACCTTATTTATTGAATGACCCTCGTAGATGTCCTTATACCGAAAATTTCCCCTTATTTGTCTTAAGTGGGAAGGCAAATGAATACTCTTCTGCGTTGTGCATCATTCTGGTGTTGTGCGTCATTGAAGAGATTGTTTCTGAGGGATTTACTCGAGAGAATTGTTCCGAGCGCAGATACTGAAAGTTTCCCTTAGAATAACGTTACGAAAAACTAACGTTATAAAACAAGTCTTACTAATTAACCCATAGAGAGGGAAGATGTCAGTTTATACCTTTCCTAAAAATAGTTGCGCATAAGTGAATATAACGAACCCAACTGAAATTTGTACTCGGCTCTCCTACTAACAATTCTGGGCCATTATTTATGTCACCGTAGATTCATGCTTACAGTACCTGGTACTCTCAAGCGGTCACTAATTTAATAATAAGCTCGACGTTGCTTAACTTCTGTGCTTGTACCGGAACCAATGTTTACGGAAGCATGCCAAGGGGGAGATTTTCTTAGTAATAATAGATTCTGCAACGCGTTTGGTTAGTATCGAGCATATTTTATTGTCTCCATCGGAGGAATTTTGATGATCAACTGTCAACAGAAGTACAGTAAATCAGGGAACTTTCCGAACACAACTTTTTCTTCAACCTCCTGCTTGCTCCTAAAACAAAAACCAAAAAAATTCCCTTTCTTTTTACCAGGAACCCTCGGTTACTGATTCGTTTTTTGATTGATTAGTCAATTCAAGTCCAAAAATTCGCCATATTCTGCTTTTTACGCTTTTGTTTTTGCTTATGGAACTTGTAATCGTCAAATATATATTAAAAAAATATTTTCTAATAAATTATGCGTCAGTTTATTAGTTAAGACTAGTTTTTTCTTCTGAACATTTAACTTTAATTCAATTTCCTTTATTCACATACAGAACAATTGAAGCCTTATGCACGAGTGCCTAGGTACCAATGTATGTACAGATATCTTTTTTCTTTCAGCGTGGATAAAATTCATATAAAGAACTGTGAGAGGTTTATATTTTCAGAGGAACCGTTTTTTGGTTTGTTTGTTGGTTGGTTGGTTGTTTTATGGCATATCAACCTCGGCGGGTCATTTATTGCAAACTAAATTTTTATTTATTTACTGCTGGTAATACCTTTTACTTTCAATAATTTATTGTTGTTTTTTATATAAGTCTTGTGTCTAGTAATACTTTTTTTTCTTTTTGAGTATCAAGATTCGTTGGGATTTGTTTTTAAGGGCAGGGTCCCCAAGTCCTACCCTGTTATTTAACCCATAACTGGAGAGAAGGGACGGATTAATACCTTTCCCAAAAGTACCAGTGCTTATGTGAATGCAGGGTATTCAACTGGAATTCGAACTCGGCTCACCGATTTCTCTTTCCGAGCCGATATCCACTGCACCACAACGCACATCCGCCACTAAACGCTTACAGCACCTGGTATTCCCAAGCGGTCACTCATCTAAGTACTGACCAGGCTCAACGTTGCTTAACTTCGGTGATCGAGCGAGAACAGGTGTATTCAACGTGATAGGCCGTAAGCCCGTTTTTTGTTTGGTTAGTGCCATACGTGATTCACGGCTGGGTGACCAAATCTCAAAAGAGACATGACTGACTAGGCAGATGATTTTCCTGCAGTAGGTTGTCATTATTTTCTGCGGTAGACTGTTGCCAACCAAGGCTGTAGAACCTAATTTGTCCTACTATTTAACCCACAGCTAGAGGGAGATCAAACTGATTAAAATCTTTTCCCAAAATTTTTTTCGCGTAAGTGAATGCAACAAATTCACCTGGAGATCAAACTCGGCTCCCCAATTTCTTGTTCCGAGCCGATATCTACTATCAGTTAGTTAAGTGCCATACGTGAAACACGCTTGGGCGATCATGTCTCGAAAGAGACATGACTGACTGGGCAGAATATTTTTCCGCACTAGGTAGCCATTGATTTCTGCGGTAGACTGGTTACTAGCCAAAGCTATAGAACCCAATCTGTTCTGTTATTTGACTCATAGTTAGAGGAGGAAGAGATGTATTATATTATTAAGTAGTAATTAGTGGGGGATCAGTTTATTACTTCATAACAATATAAAACTGATCTTTCATTTTATGCCCAGTAGAAGCCTTAATCATGTGTCCAACAATTATATTCAGTCAGTCAGTTAAGTGCCATATGTGAAACACGCTTGGGAGATCATGTCTCAAAGGAGACATAACTGACTAGGCAGATGATTATCCCGCAGTAGGTTGTCATTATTTTCTGCGGTAGACTGTTGCCAACCAAAGCTGTAGAACCTAATTTGTCCTACTATTTAACCCACAGCTAGAGGGAGATCAAACTGATTAAAACCTTTTCCCAAAATTTTTTTCGCGTAAGTGAATGCAACAAATTCACCTGGAGATCAAACTCGGCTCTCAAATTTCTCGTTCCGAGCCGATAACCGCTACCTAATAACGCAGATCTTTTGGTTTGGTAAAATGTTTGTTTATATTCAAATATGCTTAGGTCATTTGGATGGTATGCACAATTTCTTTTTTAATCATACCACCCCGAGCAAGGCGGTAACGCCACTGAAGCGCAGGGGGCTACGTAGGAAGGAAAAGATTGGAAAAGAGAAAGCCGGAAACCAGATCCTAAACAAGGAACGAGAGATGAGCCTCTTCACCTGTTCAATAGACGTGGATGGAGTGTGAACCGGGCGATAGTTTAGTCTATCTACTCCAATTGAGAAAAAAAAAGAAGAAAAGAGTGAAAAGATTGGAAAAGAGAAAGCCGGAAACCACATCCTAAACAGGGAACAATGGATGAGCCTCTTCACCTGTTCAATAGACGTGGATGGAATGTGAACCGGGCGATAGTTTAGTCTAACTACTCCAATTGAGAAAAAAAAGAAAAGAGTGAAAATATTGGAAAAGAGAAAGCTGGAAACCACATCCTAAGCAAGGAACAAGGGATGAGCCTCTTCACCTGTTCAATAGACGTGGGTGGAGTGTGAACCGGGCGATAGTTTAGTCTATCTGCTCCAATTGAAAAAAATCCCCTCAAGTTGTGGTTTGATGAAGGATTAACATTTTTTGTTGCATCTCTACTTTCTGCATTTCAGTTGAAAGTTCTCATCTGTAGTTTCTTTTTCTAAGAACTCTGGTAAATGCTCTGACGCCCCGTTTACTGATTTTCAGTAAAGTATCCGAGAAAAAAGGCAGGCTAATACGCCAAATACCGGTCGGGATACTAAAATCAGGCATGTATAAATATTTCAATACCTGGGAACTGTTCTGACAGAAGACGGAAAGTGCGACACTGAGATCCGAAGGCGAATTGCATGGCGAAGGAAGCATTCCAGAAGTTGAGTAAAGTATTAAGAAACAGGACAATTTCGCTAGAAACTAGGAAGAGAGTACTGGATTGCTATGTGATGTCCGTCCTTCTATATGGCAGTGAATGCTGGACAATATCATCGAAGATGAAGGAAAAACTTGAAGCAGCTGAAATGTGATTCTACAAAAGCTTACTGGATATAAAGTGGGGGATCAGTTCTATATTACAATCAATATATAAACTGACCCCTCACTTTGTGGTCACAACAGTTTCTATACATTTATATTCCTGAGATCCAAAAGCACAAGGATGCATTCCAGGAGCTGAGTAGAGTATTAAGTAGCTGGACAATTTCGCCAGAAACAAAGAAGAGAGGACTGGATTGCTATGTGATGGCAGTTCTTCAATATGGCAGTGAATGCTGGACAATATCATCAAAGATGAAGGAAAAACTTGAAGCAACTGAAATGTGATTCTACAGAAGGATGCTGCGAATATCATGAATCGAGTATGTGAGCAATGATGAGGTTTTGGAAATGATAAAAACAAAAAGAACATTAATACTGAGCATCAGGAAGAGACAGCTGAAGTTCCTGGGACATTCAATAAGGAAGGAGGGCTTGAAGAACCTGATAGTAACAGGCCAGATGGAGGGAAAAAGAGACAGGGGAAAGCAGCGGATAACATATTTGAAGGACCTAATCAGGTAGATGATGGAATGAGGGATGCATGGTGTAACAAGAGGCGTGCTAAGTGCCACCAGGGATAGGGAGACGTGATCGCCTACGCCCTGAAGGAACAGTGCACATAGAAGAAGAAAATCCGGGGCTATAATCAATGCTGGTGGGTAAGTACCTCACCTCTCACGGCCTACTCTCCGGCAAATAATATGGCTTCCGTTTCTCCAGGTCTACTGCTGATGGGTTAACGGCCATCACTGAAGATGTATATCAGGCTCTTGATAGCAAGCTTTTGCTCGAAAGCGTTGGAGAGGGTTTGACATGCTTGGTCATCTCCGTAAGCTCCAAGTCTACGGTATTACAGGACGACCGTTTGATTTAATCCAATCATTTCCTATCAAATCGTGAAATGAAGTTCGTTTTGAACGGGGTAAGTCCGAGATCCTTTTACATGAACGTGGGTGTCCCTCAAGGCTCCAACCTAGATCCTACGCTGTTTCTGATCTTCATCAATAATCTTCCTGGCGTAAACAGTTTCCAAGTAGACACATATGCCTATGACATCACTATTTAAAAATTCATCGAAAAAGCAAGTAAAGAATGAGTACTAGGAGTACAAGTAGCTGCAACAGCCATAAATGCAAAATGAAATAAAAACAAGCAACAATACTACAACTAATAATAATAGTACTGTTAGCACAAATAATGCGAACTAACAGTATAGCCCGGCGTTGCTCGGGTGTAATTAAAGCTTTAAAATTATCCATGGTCCTGGAGCTCAGACTCAACCTAAAGAATATTTGAAATAATAAAATAATTGCGACAATTTATATATATATATATATATATATATATATATATATATATATATATATATATATATACCAGCAGTATAGCTCGGCGTTGCTCGGGTGTAATGAAAACTTTAAAACTAATCCATGGTCCTGGAGCTCAGACTCTTTGGTCGTTGATTATCAAGGAGGTCCCACTCTTTTACTGTGAAACCAATAAAATGTAAATGAAAATTCTACTCTATTAGCTTCTTTTCTCGCACTTCCCGCCTGTGGAATTCCCTTCCATTTACTTGCTTCCCCGACAGCTACGATCTCCAAGAAGTTAAATGTAATATCAATAATCATCTCTTTTCTCACTAACCGGAATCCTCTCTCTCATGCTTCTTTCTCCGTCCACTCCACTCTCATCAGTATTGTCATCCTTTTCCTACCCTCTACCTGACACCCCTTCGTAACCTGTCACTCTTTCTCATAACTTATCTCCTATGTAACCCCCTTCTCAACAGTAGCAGTAAAATGCCTTGCTTGGGGCGACATGATTATCTAAACTTATTTTTAAATGGAACTTTGTCTGTGTGTGTGTGTGTATGTATGCGTGTGTGTGTGTGTGTGCGTGTGTGTGTGTGTGTCTATTTGTGTATGTGTCCGTTACTTTTCTATAAATGGAACTTTGTCTGTGTGTGTGTGTGTGTGTGTGTGTGTGTGTGTGTGTGTCCGTTACCTATAGACTCCGAAACGGCTGAACCGATTTTCTTGAAAATTTACACAGTTGTATTATAAGCGTCAGCGAGTGTTTTTAGCTAGGTTTTGTGTCAAGGTACTCCGATAAATATCGAAAATCGATAATCGAAAAAATCGGGTTATAAGAAGGAGTGGTCCGATTTTAATCAAATTTGATACACTCATAGACAAAAACATAAGAAACGATATTCAGAAGTTTCAAGGTTGCAGTTCTTACAATAGTGCAGAAAATCGATAATATATATATATATATATATATATATATATATATATATATAAAAGGCAAGATGTTTGTATGTGTGTCTGTTTATCTGCCTGTATGTCTGTGTTTTTTCAGCTCTTTTATTTTAGATTTTGCTTCGGGTTTGGCTCTAAGTAGGTATAATTGTAGTTCTTAGTTTCAGCCATGATACCATTTACTCAAAGAACTTATTTAGCCTTCAAAATTCAGTTTACGACGAAAAAAACTTATTTGATATCGATACCAGGAAATCAAAATTTGACTTACATCCATTCATTTTTCTTTCAGTCTGCGGTTTCGCTTTAACTGGAAACACCTATTGCTTTTTAGTTTTTCGTGCCAACGTCCAAAGAGTCTGAGCTCCAGGACCATGGATTAGTTTTAAAGCTTTCATTACACCCGAGCAACGCCGGGCTATACTGCCTTGTTAACAATAAATCATTCAAGAAATTCCGACAATTTATGACAATACATTTAAATATTAAAGAAGCCGTTTGCTTTCGTTTGAAATCCTAATAAAAATAAACGAAATAAGATAAAGGAAATTTTATGACATAAACTGGATTTTTTGCAATGACGAATGTGCGTGTGTGTTTTGCATGTGTGTGTATGTGTCTTTAATTGTGTGTGCGAGCGTATAACTATAGATGTTTGCGCGTGTGTATGCCGCAAACAAAATAAGCAAGTTTGCTTCAACATATATGAGTTTTCCTAAGGGATATGCGTTCCTTAAAGGGATAGTTGAAAAAAAAGCTTCATACAGTGTTGGATTTTCTTATATATAGAAGAAACCTGTAAAGAAGAGATTGGTCGTTTTAAAGACAGAATTTTGTTTTTTTAAAACGGTCAAGTGACCTTTTGTAGAATAATAATTTGTTCCCACTTTTTTCTCTTTCCTTTTCTGTCACTTTAACCCTTTGCGCACCGATGGCAATACTGCCTTTCTTTATATAAAACGAATATGATAAAACGAACATATGTCTAAATCTCGATACGAGAATAAAAATATATTCTTTTAAATACTGTGAACCTGCTTTCTGTAAAACGAAGTGCAGAAGAGAAGGGTGGTTTATGAAATTCATTTAAAATTAATTTCTTTTCGGAATATCAACAACTATGTATGTTGGAATAAACGGAAGGGTTAGAAAAAATAAAAAAGTAAAATATATTTAATTTTTTCGGAATTGCTGGTAAGGTGAGCAAGATTAGTAATTTCTTTAGGGTTGGGGTTGGATCTCAAACGAGTGTTTGCCTAGTAATTTGCATTAATTATTCATATGCGTGTGGGCATCTGTATTTTATCCTTCTCTGCATTGAATGCTTTTCACTTAAACTGACATGGAAGCTTAATTCACGGAAAACCCATTTGCATAATTAAAAACCAATGAATCTACACCCAAATGTGCAGAATTCATTCTCACAGTCACTTGTCTACAACGTATTTTTTTTTTAACAAGGTATGTCTTATTCGCGTAATTGTGTCTATAGAAGATTCATTAATCAATTCTCCAGGTCTTTTTCTTTTTTCTTTTTTTTTAATCATTTCACCCCGAGCAAGGCGGAAATGCCAATGATGTGCAGGGGGCTACATAAATATAAAAAGATTAATTAGAAAAGAGTGAGGAGTACAAACTAGTTAGAAAGGAACAATAGAAAGCTGAGAAAGCAGGTGCGATGACAGATACATAGGTGGAGAGAAGGGAAGGTTATACAGGGGTGGGGAGAGAGCTAGAGTCCAGTGGTTAGTAGATGAGTATTAACTTTGCATTTAAATTTCTGGAGGTTGTAGCCGTCAGGAAAGCAAGAATACGGGAGTGAGTTCCACAGGCGGGAAGTGCGAGAGAAGAAGCTGCAAGAGTAGAATTGTCGTCTGCATTCTTCCACACGCGAAAATGTGCTGCTTCTAAAAAAACAAAATGGCTACAGAGAATTCAAAGGTTCAGTTTTTCTTTCCCCTAATTCATGAATTATTATATCGAAGAGACATCATGTGTCCGGCTCTTTTAGCTTCGTTGATTGTTTTGTCTCTATGGCAAATCAACCTTGAGTATTTTAGTTTCCTTTCTTTCACTATGAGGAAAATATTACACTGGAGTGACAGGGTGTAATCGATTTCTGTTTTTTTTTTCTCAGATTAGGTCATTTGTAGTGGTGTGTAATAATATGATTATATTTTATCCGTTTAGGATAAAATTTGTTTGGTTTTGAAAAGTATTGTCTTATCTGTGAATCCATCAGATTTTAATCATACCCAGACACTATTGTCCCGACTGTCAAATAGTTGTCAGCCGGCCACTGTCTCCGATGGACATTACTCCAAGGAAGTATCGGAAAATTGTAACGCTGCATTAACTGGGAAGATTTACCGAGAGGTCACGGATATTTCCGATGTCAGCCTTTCAATATATACTTAAAAAAAGAAGAGGTAGACTATATTTTTTTCGCCTACGCGTTTCGTCCTGTAATGGACTTTATCAATGCAACGAGTTGAAATGCATTTCATTTTAAATAAAATATCGATAAATAACAAATGTTGGATACTAAAAAAATGGCTCATAAATATTGATACGATTAATTTAACAAGTCTTTGTTTATAGATACTTTATTAAAAACTAAAATCCATTTCATCTTTTTGCCTTGATTAAGTACATCACAGGATGAAAAGCGTAGGCGAAATAAATATAATTTTCCTCTTGCCTTCTTTGTTTAATCATACTGTTCTATTCCTCAGATTATAACTGAGTATGCCTTTGCATATGACATCTATCTATCTATCTATCTATCTATCTATCTATCTATCTATCTATCTATCTATCTATCATTCTCAGTCTGTTTATATCTATCTATCTATCTATCTATCTATCTATCTATCTATCTATCTATCTATTTCAGTCTGTTCATATCTATCTATCTATCTATCTATCTATCTATCTATTTCACTTTGTTCATATCTATCTATCTATCTATCTATCTATCTATCTATCTATGTCAGTCTCATCATATCTATCTATCTATCTATCTATCTATCTATCTATCTATGTCAGTCTCATCATATCTATCTATCTATCTATCTATCTATCATTCTCAGTCTGTTTATATCTATCTATCTATCTATCTATCTATCTATCTATCTATCTATCTATCTCAGTCTGTTCATATCTATCTATCTATCTATCTATCTATCTATTTCAGTTTGTTCATATCTATCT
Source organism: Ascarosepion bandense (assembly GCA_037127315.1). NCBI lineage: Eukaryota > Metazoa > Mollusca > Cephalopoda > Sepiida > Sepiidae > Ascarosepion > Ascarosepion bandense. Next base: position 1,424,248 of record JBBBDQ010001578.1, read on the forward strand.
ATCTATCTATCTAACTCAGTCTGTTTATATCTATCTATCTATCTATCTATCTATCTATCTATCTATCTATCTATCTATCTATCTATCTATCTATCTATCTATTTCAGTCTGTTCATTTCTATCTATCTATCTATCTATCTATCTATCTATCTATCTATCTATCTATCTATCTATTTCATTTTGTTCATATCTATCTATCTATCTATCTATCTATCTATCTATCTATCTATCTATCTATCTATCTATGTCAGTCTCATCATATCTATCTATCTATCTATCTATCTATCTATCTATCTATCTATCTATCTATCTATCTATGTTTCGATTTCCCTTTTTGTTTTCCCATCTTTTCTATCCTCTTTATTTCGTACAATTTTCTTTTCCCAAAAATAAAGGGTGAGTGAGATTTTTTAATTTTCTTTTTCAAAAGTAACGTTTATTACCATCATTAATACCTGATGAGATTATTTTTTTTCGATATCGAAACAAAATTTACACTTTTGTAATAAATTATAATTTGTACATGTTCTAAACTTTAACTTATAATATCTATCTATGTAGATAGATAGATAGATAGATAGATAGATAGATAGATAGATAATGAACCAAATAAGATAGATAGATAGATAGATAGATAGATAGATAGATAGATAATGAACCAAATAAGATAGATAGATAGATAGATAGATAGATAGATAATGAACCAAATAAGAAATAGATAGATAGATAGATAGATAGATAGAGAGAGAGAGAGAGAGAGAGAAAGAGAGAGAGAGAGAGAGAGGTGCAGAGTGAAAAACTTAACGGAATCTATTTAAAAATCAATAAAATAAATTTGTACTTATTTTACCAGTGTGACAGATTGTACCAAATGATACAAAAAAAAAGGAAAAAATATAAACTCTTTCATTCAGATCAGTGTATCAGATTCAGTTGTCTGCATGTTGGAAAGCGTAAAATCAGCAATTGTTTGAATAGATAAATGTCAACTGTAATTAAGTTTTAAATTGGGGCCTTTCTTTGTCGTTTTTCTTCTTTTGGGTAGTGGTGTTGGTTAGGATAAATATGAATGACGTTGTGAAATCCATGGCTTCAAGAATTTTGCTAGAAATCAGTAATCAGATTTAAAAAAAACATTTCAGGCTTCCCTTTGCCTTTTCTACAAATATTTTTACGACTTCTGCTCTGACGAACTTCTTTTCCTGGTGCCCTGACCAAATGAAATTACTCGTGAAATTACTCATGCTACTAGACTGGCTTCTAAGTCCCACCTTTTTAAAGAAAAAAAGAAGGACAGGATATAAAAGAAAGAAAGAAAGAACAAGGGCGGGATATAAAAGAAAGAAAGAAAAAAAGAAAGAAAGAAAGAAAGAAAGAAAGAAAGAACAAGGACGGGATATAAAAGAAAGAAAGAAAGAACAAGGACGGGATATAAAAGAAAGTAAAAGAAAGAAAAAAAGAAAGAAAGAAAGAAAGAAAGAACAAGGACGGGATATAAAAGAAAGTAAAAGAAAGAAAGAAAGAAAGAAAGAAAGAAAGAACAAGGACGGGATATAAAAGAAAGAAAGAAAGAAAGAAAGAACAAGGACAGGATATAAAAGAAAGAAAGAAAGAAAGAAAGAAAGAAAGAAAGTACAAGGACGGGATATAATAAAGAAAGAAAGAAAGAAAGAAAGAAAGAAAGAAAGAATGAAAGGTCAAGGACGGGATATAAAAGAAAGAAAGAACAAGGACGGGATATAAAAGAAAGAAAGAAAGAAAGAACAAGGACGAGATATAAAAGAAAGTAAAAGAAAGAAAGAAAGAAAGAAAGAAAGAAAGAACAAGAACGGGATAGAAAAGAAAGAAAGAAAGAAAGAACAAGGACGGGATATAAAAGAAAGAAAGAACAAGGACGGGATATAAAGGAAAGAAATAATGGCGGGATATAAAATAAATAAAAATAGAAAAAAGAAAGAAAGAAAAAGAATTGAACAACCACAGAAATGAAAGAAAGGAACAAAGAAAGAACAGAGCTAAGAAGAAAGCAGATAAATCAGTAGTAAATGAAAAGCAAAAGAGAAATGAACAAAAAAGAAACGAAAAAAGAAAGAATGAATGAAAGGAAGGAATGAAGGAAAAAAGGAAGGAAGGAAGGGTGGGGAAGTAAGGAATGGTTCATCCAATATAAAGCTTGAGAGCCCCTTAATGTAGAGATTTATTGAATGAGGTAATGCGATAGGAATGTACGAAGAGATCGTTAGAAGTGAACATTATAAATATAAGGAGCATATAGACAAAGAGATTATCTGCAATTATATTGCCCATTTTAATAGTAATGTGGTACTGGAAATATTAGCCACTTCACTATAAAGAAACATTTGTCATTCATTGACCCAACAGACAACACCCCTTTCAGTCAAAATTTAACCACTTCCTAATAAGAAAACATTTGTCATTCATTGACTGTGTAGCCAGTACCGCTTTCAGTCAAAATTTAACAACATCTCTATAAGAAAGCACTTGTCATTCATTGACCGAACAGATAGTACCGCTTTCAGTCACAATTTAACCACTTCACCATAAGAACACATTTGTCATTCATTGACAGAGCAGCCAATGCCACTTTCAGTTAACATTTAAGCACTTCCTATTAGAAAAAAACTTTCTTATACATTGACTCAACACACAGTACAGCTTTCAGTCAAAATTTAAACACTTCCTTATAAGAAAACATTTATCATTCATTGACTGAGCAGGAAAAGAATAGTATGCTTAAACGAATAAGGTGAGAGCAAAATTATGTTAACAATAGTAAATGCGGATGAGTTAAAATGATGTTAACATTTGTATGAGAGGGTGAATCAAAATTATGTTAACATTAGTATAAGTGGGTGAATTAAAATTATGTTAACACTAGTATGAGAGGGTGAGTCAAAATTATGTTAACATTAGTATAAGCGCGTGAGTTAAAATTATGTTAACACTAATATGAGAGGGTGAGTCAAAATTATGTTAACACTAGTATAAGCGGGTGAATTAAAATTATGTTAACACTAGTATGAGAGGGTGAGTCAAAATTATGTTAACACTAGTATAAGCGGGTGAATTAAAATTATGTTAACACTAGTATGAGAGGGTGAGTCAAAATTATGTTAACACTAGTATAAGTGGGTGAATTAAAATTATGTTAACACTAGTATGAGAGGGTGAGTCAAAATTATATTAACACTAGTATAAGCGGGTGAATTAAAATTATGTTAACACTAGTATAAGAGGGTGAGTCAAAATTATGTTAACACTAGTATAAGTGGGTGAATTAAAATTATGTTAACACTAATATGAGAGGGTGAGTCAAAATTATGTTAACATTAGTATAAGCGCGTGAGTTAAAATTATGTTAACACTAATATGAGAGGGTGAGTCAAAATTATGTTAACACTAGTATAAGCGGGTGAATTAAAATTATGTTAACACTAGTATGAGAGGGTGAGTCAAAATTATGTTAACACTAGTATAAGCGGGTGAATTAAAATTATGTTAACACTAGTATGAGAGGGTGAGTCAAAATTATGTTAACACTAGTATAAGTGGGTGAATTAAAATTATGTTAACACTAGTATGAGAGGGTGAGTCAAAATTATATTAACACTAGTATAAGCGGGTGAATTAAAATTATGTTAACACTAGTATAAGAGGGTGAGTCAAAATTATGTTAACACTAGTATAAGTGGGTGAATTAAAATTATGTTAACACTAATATGAGAGGGTGAGTCAAAATTATATTAACACTAGTATAAGCGGGTGAATTAAAATTATGTTAACACTAGTATAAGAGGGTGAGTCAAAATTATGTTAACACTAGTATAAGTGGGTGAATTAAAATTATGTTAACACTAGTATGAGAGGGTGAGTCAAAATTATATTAACACTAGTATAAGCGGGTGAATTAAAATTATGTTAACACTAGTATGAGAGGGTGAGTCAAAATTATGTTAACACTAGTATAAGTGGGTGAATTAAAATTATGTTAACACTAGTATGAGAGGGTGAGTCAAAATTATGTTAACACTAGTATAAGCGGGTGAATTAAAATTATGTTAACACTAGTATGAGAGGGTGAGTCAAAATTATGTTAACACTAGTATAAGTGGGTGAATTAAAATTATGTTAACACTAGTATGAGAGGGTGAGTCAAAATTATGTTAACACTAGTATAAGTGGGTGAATTAAAATTATGTTAACACTAGTATGAGAGGGTGAGTCAAAATTATATTAACACTAGTATAAGCGGGTGAATTAAAATCATGTAAACACTAGTATGAGAGGGTGAGTCAAAATTATATTAACACTAGTATAAGCGGGTGAATTAAAATTATGTAAACACTAGTATAAGCGAGTGAGTTAAAATTATTTAAACACTAGTATGAGAGGGTGAGTCAAAATTATGTTAACACTAGTATAAGCGGGTGAATTAAAATTATGTTAACACTAGTATGAGAGGGTCAGTCAAATTATGTTAACACTAGTATAAACGGGTGATTCAAAATTATGTTAACATTAGTATTAAAAGGTGATTCAAAATCATGTTGCCGCTAATGTTAGAGGGTGATTCGAATTGATATTAACACTAGTATTAGAGGGTGAATCAAAATGATGTTAACTTATGAGAGGAGTCATTTATTCAGAATTTACAAAACAGTCTCCGCCTGTCCACCAGCGCGATTGATGCACAAATACCAGCGATCAACGGTACAATTAAATGCCTTGACATGTAATATCAAACATTCCACGGGGAATGTTTGATATTAAATCTTTATTTTGTTCTTGAATTCTTCGATGTCACTGACTTGTTTTTGCTATCCACTCGATCCATTATCCTCCCTATGACCAGTAGTCCCAGGGTGTCAGATCAGAGGAGTGTGGTGGCCATGTCAACTGTCCCCCGTGACTTTTTTTTTAATCATATCATCCCGAGCAAAGCGGTAACGCCACTGATGCACAGGGGGCTACGTAAGAGTGAAAAGATTGGAAAAGAGAAAGCCGGAAACGACATCCTAAACAAGGAAACAATAGACGTAGGTGGAGTGCGAACAGGGCGATAGTTAAGTCTATCTACTCCAATTGAGAACAAAAAAAGAGAAAAGAAAGAAGAAAGTGAAAGAAGATTGTAAAAAACAAGAAAACTGGGAACCACATCCTAAACAGGAAACAAGGGATGAGCCTCTTCACCTGTTCAATAGACGTGGGTGGAGTGCGAACCGGGCGATAGTTTAGTCTATCTACTGCAATTGAAAAAAAAAAGAAGAGTGAGAAGATTGGAAAGATTGGAAAAGAGAAAGCCGGAAACCACATCCTAAAGAGGGAACAAGGGATGAGCCTGTTCAATAGACGTGGGTGGAGTTTGAACCGGGCGATAGTTTAGTCTATCTACTCCAATTGAAAAAAAAAGAGAAACACAGAAACGAGTGAAAAGATTGGAAAAGAGAAAGCCTGAAATCACGCCCTAAACAGGGGACAAGGGATGAACCTCTTCACCTGTTCAATAGACGTGGGCTGAATGTGAACCGGGCGATAGTTTAGTCTATTTACTCCAATATGTAAAAATTTGGGAACGGTTGATCGAGACAAACGCGAACAGCACACACAAAATGGTTGACTTAATTTTGACTCACTCTGTACATGTGGGAATATATAAGTGAAAGAAGGAAGTGGAAAAGAAAGAAATGAAAAGAAAGACAGGAAAACCTGAATTCGAAGAAAATTATTTTGATGAAAATAAATAGGAAAGAAAGAATATTAAACAGAGAACAAATACTTACAGAAAAAAACTGAACTACAAAAGAAAGAAAAAAGAAGAAGGTAACAAAGAAATTATTGCGGCCTGTTAGGACCAGGAACATGAAAAGAAGGTGGGTTGAACCAGTCTACTGGAATAACAAAATATATATGCAAAATAAGAACGTTGTTAGTCAGCAGATAGAAGTTTCCGTCCGAACTGTCTAGTTACACTGCGTCGCGACTGGTTCGTCGGATGTCTCGCAGGCTAGTATTTCTTTTCTTTTTTTTAATCATATCACCCCAAGCAAGGCGGTGACGCCACTGATGCGCATGGGGCTACTTAAGAGTAAAATGATTGGAAAAGAGAAAGCCGGGAACCACATCCTAAACAGGAAACAAGGGATGAGCCTCTTCACCTGTTCAAAAGACGTGGGGGGAGTGTGAACCGGGCGATAGTTAAGTCTATCTACTCCAGTTGAGAATAAAAAAAAAAGAGAAAAGAAAGAAGAAAGTGAAAGAAGACTGGGAAAAAAAAAAAGAAAACTGGGAACCACATCCTAAACAGGAAACAAGGGATGAGCCTCTTCACCTGTTCAAAAGACGTGGGGGGAGTGTGAACCGGGCGACAGTTAAGTCTATCTACTCCAGTTGAGAACAAAAAAAAAAAAAAAGAGAAAAGAAAGAAGAAAGTGAAAGAAGATTGGAAAAAAAAAAGAAAACTGGGAACCACATCCTAAACAGGAAACAAGGGATGAGACTCTTCACCTGTTCACACTTAATGAAGAAGAGTTTATTCCAATATAGACAGAGCACCATAACAGAAATGAATGAAGGAGAATGATTAAAAGATAAGAGAAAGGAAAAATAAGAAACTGGTGAATATCTTTTATCAACGGTCGTTTATAACATTCAGCTTTTCTTTGTCTTTCTGTTATTTCGATTGCAATAAAGTCCCTCTCGATATACAAAAGTTTGTTACAATGTCCAACTGCATGTACATTATGCCACGCCCGGGTTTCAAGCGATACACATAGAGTTCCACTTGGATCAAATGATTTCACATCAACATTTTCGATAAACGACCGCCTTAGGGAGTAGAAATCTGACATTGGATTGTGAATGAACATAGAAAAGATTTTAAGAATAGCGAATATATATAGTCATCCGCAGACAGATCAGATTCGCTGTATCACAGCTCATCAGTACGGTTAGACATCCGATTGCTTTTAACCCAGGATTGGTGTCAGTCGGCGATTCTACCTCTGAGCTATGGTCGCTCGGTCGAATTTATATATATATATATATATATATATATATATATATATATATATATATTCCATTTGTAAACGAGATATTACGCGACCTAGTTTTCTACCATGAGTGGTAGAAGCCCAGGTCGCATAATAACTCGTTTACAAATAGAAAATATTCAAAAGTTCTACAATAGAATTGTATTGAACACCTTTTAATACAAATGTGCACTGATCTCATTTTATTATGAACAAACACTAAATAATTAAGCGATCATACTATATATATATATATATATATATATATATATATATATATAAATATATATATATATATATTTATATATATATAAATATATATATATATATATATGTATATCCGAGTGAATAAGAAACGAAGAAAAATTTACAACGTTCGAAATATTAATTTAAAACAGTGTTCGATATATAATATAGAGCTGTGAATATTTATTATAAATTATAGTTTAGAACATGTACAAATTTTTATCCACTACAAACTGTACATTTTGTTTCGACATTGAAAAAAGAACTATCACAATACATGGATCTCGAAGTGGAAATCTAAAAAATATGGTACATGATGACATCAATAATTTCAGCTGTAGTTTGAGCCTTCGGATTGGTTGGAAGATTTTCGGATGAAATCATTAGAGGTATTCCTGGTAGCCGAACGCCTTAAGGAAATGCAACAATTGTACTCAGAAAAACATATCACTCATTACGAAGAGCAATGTCTATGTAAAATGTTGATGTGACCTTAGCTTTTTTTTTAATAAAATATTATCAGTAAAATGTGTCATAAAGTCATTTCTGACCTTAGGTCTGTGGTTGAGACCCTAAAAGAAATGTGTATACAATCATAATAATAATAATAATAATAAGTTTCAAGCAAATATCATATATAATAATGCGGACCCAACATGCAGGTTCTGTGACAAATACCAGGAAACAATAGACCATCAAATCTTAGGATGTTCTGTACTTGCCTCAAATGAATATAAAAATCGTCACAATAGAGTGGGGTAATATTTACACTGGACAATGTGCAAATGTGTAAACAAACACTGGTATGAACATCACTCAGCTCTGGATTAGGGAATAGATGTCACACTTCTATGGGATTACACCACCTACACAGACAGGATAATTGAATTGAAGCAAATAGGCCGGACATTATTGTCAAAGACCGAAAAGAAAAAACTTGCTTAGTAATTGATGTGGTTTGTCTAGCAAATTGTAACATAGCAACCAAGAGATTTGAAAAACCATCAAAGTATAAAGACCTGGAAATTGAAAAGGAGAAGAAATAGGGAAATTGAAAACAAGAATAGTTCTAGTAATAGTTGGTGTGCTTGGAAATATAAAAACGGGAACAAAACAAGACATCGAAAGAATTCCTGGAAATCCTATCTTAAAAGAAATACAAAACATTGTCCTGATAAGTACAACCAACACTATACAAAGATCTTTGTCCATGTAACTCTAGAGATGTTATGGGAATTAGAAGAAGAAATCGTGACATGTAACCATAACAACACACCGCTACGTACCTTAGATTTTTCTACATACCTGGCAGGTAGTAGATAGCAGAAATCGAAATATAATAATAATAATAATAATAATAATAATAATAATAATAATAATAATAATAATAACTGATACAAAGAGATTTAGACTGATACAAAGAGATTTAGACTGATACAAAGAGATTTTACAGGGAAATAGGTAAAAAAAGAATTGAAGTGACAGTACCCCCCAGAATGGAAGGAAGTCACACAGTTCTGGGAAAAGATATGGGCTTGCCCTAAAGAACTTAGCAAGGAAGTACATTGGATTACGCAAGAGATAGAACGAATGAAAAATAAACCCGGACAGACATGGTCTGGAATTACAGAAGATGATGTTAAATATGCACTAAAAAAAGCACACAATTGGAAATTCCCAGGTATAGATAAAATTCCTAACTTTTGGCTATATTATTTAAATGCAGCACATAAAAAACTAGCCAAAGAACTTCAAGAAATGATTGACGATCCCACTAAAATTCCTGCATGGATGACCAAAGGAATTACATTTCTTCTACCCAAGAATGGTGACACAAACAACCCGAAAAACTACAGACCAATTACATGTCTTCCGACAACATATAAACTATTAACATCTATTTTAACAAAACAGACATATTTATTCTTAGAAAGAAATGACATGATACCGCTTGAACAAAAAGGGTGCAAACGTGGCTGTTATGGTTGTAAAGACCAATTGCTGATTAACAAAATGATCCTGGAAAACTGCTACAGTACAAAGAAAAATCTTAGTACCGCCTGGATAGACTATCGAAAGGCATTCGATAGTGTGCCACATGACTGGATTTTAAAGACTTTAAATATATACAAGATATCGCCCGTCATCATCAATGTCATCAAACAGTGCATGTCTATATGGAAAACAACCCTTTACCTCAATCATATAAATGGAACCTATAAGTCTGATGAAATAAACATCAAAAGAGGTATATTTCAAGGTGATTCTTTATCTCCCTTACTATTCTGCATATCATTAATAGCACTAACCAGTCAACTTAATAAGACAGAATGTGGTTATAAAATAGGACAAAAGAAAATAAGCCATCTATTTTACATGGATGACTTGAAGTTATATGCTAAGAATGATAATGAGCTGGAAGGTCTTCTGCAAACTGTAAAATGCTTCAGCGAAGACATTGGAATGACATTTAATTTGAATAAATGTGCTAAAGCTACAGTTTTACGTGGATCAATACAAGAAACATCCTCAATTAGTCTAGACCCTGCTGTAACAATAAAAGAATTGAAACCAGAAGAAGCTTATAAATACCTAGGTGTAAATGAGAGTAAAAAACATTCACCATAAAAAAATGAAAGAAATAGTGCGTAAAGAGTACTATAGAAGGCTACGAATGATATTAAAAACTGAATTAAATTCACAGAACAGAGTTATTGCCATTAATAGCCTTGCAATCCCAGTTGTCCAATATAGCTTTAACATCTTAAACTGGACTCTAAACGACATCAGGCGAATGGATGCTAAAACAAGAAAGCTTCTTTCTAAGCATAAGATGCATCATCCAAAGGCTGATGTAGACCGTCTATACATACCCCGTAAAGAAGGTGGAAGAGGTCTTATTCAGCTGGAATTGTCATACAAGACAACAACTATTGGCTTACTAACATACATAGAAACAACAAAGGATTGGATGATACAATTAGTAAGGCAACATGAAGAAAGAAAGAAAAAATATTCAATAATAAAAGAAGGCAGTAAATTCAAACAAGATTTACAGTTAGTAGATTCTGTAGAAAAGCAGAACGGAAGCCAAGAGCCGGCTATTGCGGCAAAGAATATGAAAATGAAAGCCAAAGATAAAGCTCTTGAACAGATGAAACAGCGCTGGCAAGACAAACCTCTGCATGGCCAATATCCAGTACGTGCCAATAAATCCAATGTTGACAAAGTTAATACTCATCGATGGTTACGTGCATCTGGATTAAAGTCTGAAACTGAAGGCTTTATTCTTGCAGCACAAGACCAAAGTCTTTTCACGAGAAACTTTCAGGCAAATATTATGCATAATAATATGGATCCAAAATGCAGGTTTTGTGATAAACACCAAGAAACAATAGACCACCTAATCTCAGGCTGTTCTGTGCTTGCCCCAAATGAATATAAAAATCGCCACGATAGAGTTGGGCAATATTTACATTGGGCAATATGCAAACATTATGGAAAAGCTGTAGGCAAACACTGGTATGAACATCACCCAGCACCGGTTACAGAAATAGAAGATGTAACCATTCTATGGGATTACACCATCTACACAGACAGAAAAATTGAAGCAAACAGGCCAGACATTATTGTTAAAAACCAGAAGGAGAAAACTTGTCTATTAATTGATATGGCTTGTCCAGCGGATTGTAACATAGCAATCAAGGAATTTGAAAAACTGTCAAAATATAAAGACTTGGAAATTGAAATAGAAAAAATGTGGAAATTGAAAACAAGAGTTGTGCCAGTGATAGTAGGTGCACTTGGAATGATAAAAAATGGAACAAAACAACACATTGAAAGAATCCCTGGAAACCCCAGCTTAAGAGATATACAAAAAATTGTCTTATTAAGTACAGCCCACACACTAAGGAAAACTTTATCTATGTAATGCTAGGGATGATAGGGAAGATAGAAAAACATGAAATGGAATCATAACAACACGCCACTACCTGCCTTAGGTCTCCCCGCAGACTTGGTTGGTAGTGAGACCAAAGCAGAAATCGAAATATAATGAAAAAATGACATAATAATAATAATAATAATAATAATAATAATAATAATAATACAACTGCAGACGTAGATCCTGGAACTTTTGGAAAATTTCTTAATAGGAAATTCGAGGGAAAATATAAACTTCCTGTTTCTCTAATAACATTTTAGGACTTAAGTTACAATGACACCCTATAGATTCTATTTCTATATTGTCTGAACTGTTAGGCTATCTCGGAAATGATTGTGGAAATGTTTAGCGTTGCCTTTTCCATTGTTCAGAGTTCAGAGTTTTCCTTCTCTTAAAGTGGTTACCACTCAAGTTTAGGAAGCCAAGTCTACATTGTACTTTTTTTTTACCTACAGCTCATTTGGGGAGAAGGATAATATACTGATTTTTGTTTTCCCCCAGGACATTATTACAAAAGTGGCCGCAACAGACTAGACCGGAATTTGAACTTTGTTCATCGATTCCATACTCTTTGCCGATATCCGTTATACATTACTAAAATCGTCTAAAATACTGAGAAAAAGGCTACGGAATGAGGATACTTTTTGTTACTTCTTCTCTTATGTGCCCTTTCCCCTCAAGACGTAGGCGATCATGGCTTTCTACGTCTCCCTATCCCTGGTGGCTCTGAGCACGCCTTCTCCTGTTACACCATGCAACCCTCGTTCCATCATCCACCTGATTAGGTCCTTCAAATATGTTATCCGCTGCTTTCCCCTGTCTCTTTTCCCCTGTATCTGGCCTGTTAGTATCAGGTTCTCCAAGCCCTCTTTCCTCATTGCATGTCCCAGGAGCTTCAGCTGTCTCTTCCTGATGCTCAATATTAATTTCCTTTCGTTTTTATAATTTCCAAAACCTCATCATTTCTCACATGCTCAAGCCATGATATTCGCAGCATCCTTCTGTAGAACCACATTTCAGTTGCTTCAAGTTTTTCCTTCATCTTTGATGATATTGTCCAGCATTCACTGCCATATTGAAGAACTGACAGCACATAGCAATCCAGTACTCACTTCCTTGTTTCTGGCGAAATTGTCCTGTTTCTTAATACCTTACTCAAATTCTGGAATGCATCCTTTTGGATCTCAGGAATATAAATGTATAAAAACTGCTGTGACCACAAAGTGAGGGGTCAGTTTATATATTGTTTGTAATATGGAATTGATCCCCCACTTTATATCCAGCATCCTTCTGTAGACCACATTTCAGTTGCTTCAAGTATTTCCTTCATCTTTGATGATATTGTCCAGCATTCACTGCCATATTGAAGGACGGACATCACGTAGCAATCCAGTACTCTCTTCTTTGTTTCTAGCGAAATTGTCCTGTTTCTTAATACTCTACTCAGTTCATGGAATGCATCCTTGTGCTTTTGGATCTCAGGAATATAAATGTATGGAAACTGCTGTGACCACAAAGTGAGGGGTCCGTTTATATATTGATTGTAATATGGAATTGATCCCCCACTTTATATCCAGTATGTTTCTGTAGAACCACATTTCAGTTGCTTCAAGTTTTTCCTTCATCATTGATGATATTGTCCAGTATTCACTGCTATATTGAAGAACTCACAACACATAGCAATCCAGTAGACTCTTCCTTGTTTTTTTACTTACTCTCCCGTAAACGCCATCAGTGTGAATATTTAACAGGCGAAAACAATACAAACGACAGAGGCGACAATTTTTATGAAAAGGAAATATTGAATGACATACAGGATTACTTAGAAACGATCCAGCTCAATTACAAATGAAAACGCTAGCTTATCAATTAAGGACATGAAATATTCCGGACAAAGATGAAAGAGCAATTCCTAAATACTTGCCGATACATTAATGTCCATCAAATAGAAGCAATAAAATTTGGTTGTATCGCGTGAGCAATTTTTTAGAATATTTTTATGAGAAACTTTATTCTCAAAGCCTGCTTCTGGGAACATAAGACGTGCACCAGTTGAATAGGAATATTTAGTAGAACGGAAAAAGGACACATTAAAGCAATAAAGATAAGAACTTAGGATGTGCGTTGTGGTGCAGTGGATAATGGCTCGGAACGAGAAATCGGAGACCCGAGTTCGAATTCCTAGTTGAATTCCCTGCATCTACTTACGCTCAAATACCCTTGGGAAAGATATTAATCCATCTCTTCCTTCCAGTTATGGATTAAATAACAGGACAGATTGGGTTCTATAGCCTTGACTGGCAACCAGAAAGTAATGGCAACCTACTGCGGGATAATCTTTTTCCCAGTCAGTCATGTCTCAAAATAGACATGATCGCCTAAGCGTCTGTCACGTATGGCACTTAACTAACTGAGATAGAAACTTATCAATTGGGCAGGGCCTGCTTGACAGCTATGGCATTCAAATAAAATGGATGGTGTCTCGATATAACGTTTAATCAAGAGATCATTTTTTATTGAAACGAATTGCAAGCAGAATAAAACTTTGAGAAATTAGAATTATAAAAATTCTATTCTGTCTGTAACTCTTGCACTAATTCCTGACCGCTAAGTTTTTTCTTCATTTACAATGCACTTAGTCCCGAGATGGGTGAGTTTTTTGAGTTTTGTTTAATGGCATATCAACACCTCTGTGGGTTATTTAATGCCAAAAAGGGGAGTTTTAAGGTACATTTTTAAATGTTCAGTGATAGTAAGAAGGTTGATTTACTCAGATATTAACGAATTTTTTTGTTTTTATTCTTTATTATTTTAGAAAACTAAAAATGTCTTATAGTTTTGTATTCAAAACTGTTTTGCTAAGAATATTTTTTCCTTAAAAATGTGTTATGGTAATAATTTTTCTTCAAAAATGTGTTATGGTAATTTTTTCTTCAAAAATTTATTGTTGGTAATCTTTTCCCTTCAAAAATGTATATTTTTCTATAAAAGTCTATTTTCATGTATATATTTCTATAAAAGTCTATTGTTATGTATATTTGTGGTGTATAGGAAATTACGAATTTAAAGCAACTTCTTCACTTTTACAAAAATTCAAAATGACGTGTGAAATCTTGGTTTTGTCAAAGAGAAAAAAGAATTGACCACTGACTTAAAGAAAAAGTCGAAACCAGATTTTGCTAGTAGAGGTCACATTGATTTTCTGACCAATGGAAGCGATTTGCAAGACCAAAAAGGACTTAGCAATCCAATGCGAAAAATCTAGATGACTATAACTTCGGTCAGCGTTAGTCAGTCGGATGAAAGCAGCAGAGACGACAAACTAAAATGAAACGGGAGAAACTTCAACCACGACTCTGACGTAAGGTCGCGTCGCACATTGTTCTCTTTCTCCTTCTTTCTCGTGTGCTGATTCCTTTTACTTCTTCTTCTTCTCCATTCAAAGACACTCCTACGAAACAAACGCTGATACATACATACGTACGCATGAACCCTTTCCAACAAATTAATTCTACGATCATTTCCCCAACTCTTGATGCCCTCAACTTTCCCATTGAACATTAACTGCTACAATGTCATTCATTTTTATCAATAAATTCCTATTTTAACATACAAAATGTATATTTTTATTCTTCCACTATTCCAAACTAATCCATCCAATCCAACCAACCAGCTTCAACCATCTGATAGTTCTGATGACGACAACGAATATATCTATAAGCTGTAGGGTGTTCGGTCATGTATGACACAAGGACGAATTAATAAGACAACCATCTCCCTAATACCGCAGCTTTATATCTTGCATTAGAAAGATAAGTCATTTGGATATTTGTTTATTTACTAAATATTGTTACGCTGTTTTTGTTACTTTTGATATTTCTTGCTTTTTAATATTTGTCACTCTGTATATAAATATAAGCTTCGCCTTTTCAAAGGTACGACTGCAATAACTTACTGCCCTACGTGTTTTCTTAGGCGTTAACAATCTATGTTATCTTTACTATGTCTAGCTTAGTTTAATCTATAAATCTGTAAGCGTAATATTTTACATTGAAGATATGGGTAATATGTCCTATCTATCTATCTATCTATCTATCTATCTATCTATCTATCTATCTATCTATCTATTGATACTTATCTGTGTTTATTCATATCTATCTATCTATCTATCTATCTATCTATCTATCTATCTATGTAGCTAGCTAGCTAGCTATTTCTGTCTGTTCATAGCTATCTCTCTATCTATCTATTGATACCTGTCTGTTTTTATTCATATCTATCTATCTATCTATCTATCTATCTATCTATCTATCTATCTATCTATCTATCTTGTTTAAGTCTATTCATATCTATCTATCTATCTATCTATCTATCTATCTATCTATCTATCTATCTCTATCTATTTATCTAGCTAGCTAGCTAGCTAGCTAGCTAGCTATTTCCGTCTGTTCATAGCTAGCTAGCTATTTCTGTCTGTTCATAACTATCTCTCTATCCACTTATCTATCTATCTATTGATACCTATCTGTGTTTATTAATATCTATCTATCTATCTATCTATCTATCTATCTATCTATCTATCTATCTCAATCTGTTCATTGAAAGAGACATGACTGCCAACTCATCTATCGCAGAAAGAAATGGCAAACTACTGCCGTAAAATCTGCCTAGACAGTTATTAATTGAAGAAGACATTATCGACCAATTTTGTATCGTGGAAAGAAATGGCAACCTACTTTCAGGAAAATTTCTGCTTCGTCAGCCATGAATCGAAAGAGATATGACCGCCCAATCGTCTATCGCTGAAAAAATGACAACCTACTTAGTGAAAATCTCCTGCCTAATCAGTCAATGATCGAGACATGATCGCCTACGCGTGTATTACGTATAGCATTTAACTGACTGAATTAATGTCAAATTTTAGTTTGAATTGTAAGATAAATTTTTATATAGTGCGTTCTTGCATTAACAATTTTTTGCGGATAATAATTTTTCCAGCTATATTTCCTAGTATTTATCCTATAGCTGGGAGAGAATAAATGGTTTCTTACCTTTCCCAACTGTGATTGCTTGTAAGCGAATTTAACGAAGGTGACTGAACTCCTTCCGGGCTACTCTCCATTTCACAACCTGAACTTCCGCGTCTGTTCTGAACGCTATTTTGTTCTCAAAGCCAAAATTAAAGCAGAAGAAGAAAAAACAAATGTCTGATAATTTTATTGCTCAATACAACACAAGAATTTCATCAGGCAATTTATACTTGTGTTGTTAGTTAATGAATTGTAAATCCAAGCAATTTTCTCGTGGCTGACCTCTCCTCAAAAGAAACTCCATGTCTTAATTAACATTGCATCATCTTGTTAGTTCATGATTACAGACAACTGTTCACATTATTTGAACGTTTAATGTCGATTAAATTCGCCAGTTTATATTCTGTAAACACTTTTATTTTACAACTTCTCAGCAAAATATTTTTTTCGTCTTAGTCTTTAATAGATTTTCTCGCGTGAATATTATTTTTTACCTAGAAATATTTTAAGAAAAATAAAATTCTTATGATTTGACTTTGTTTTCACTTAGAGGGAAAAATTGTTTGAGTTGAGCTTGACTTTTGTTTAACGGCATAACAACATCTCTGTGGGTTATTTAATGCCAAAAAGGTAGGGTTTAAAAGTATTTTTTAATGTTCGGTTATAGTGAGAAGGTTGTAGTCAGATTTTCATGAACTTTTTCTGTTTTTATTCTTTTTTATTTTAGAGTTTGAGTTTTGTTTAACGACATATCAACACCTATGTGGGTTAATTAATGCCAAAAAGGTGAGGGTTTAAGGTATTTTTTAATGTTCGGTTATAGTGAGAAAGTTGATTAAGTCAGATTTTGATGAAAATTGTTTTGTTCTTTTATTTTAGAAAATTGAAAATGTCTTTTAGTTTTGTAATAAAAATGTTTTGCTGAAAATATTTTTTTCCTTCGAAAATGTGTTATGGTAATAATTTTTTCTTTAAAAATTATATTTTTCTATAAAAGTCTATTTTGTGTATATATTTCAATAAAAGTGTATTTTTATACGTTTATAGCTTTGAAAGTAGATTGGGGGTTAACTATTTGTTCAATACCGCTTCTGGAATGCTTCCTTCGCCATACCAATTCGCCTTCGGATCTCTGTGTCGCACTTTCCGTCTTCCGTCATAACACTTCCCAGGTATTTACATTTTTGTACCTGCTTGATTCTTGTATCTCCGACCTGTATTTGGTATATTGGGCTGCCCTTTTTACTGATCACCACGCATTCAGTTTTTGTGCAGTTTATTTCTAGTCCTTTCTTGTTACTTTTTTCTGCTACCTTCTCTAAGAGGTCTTGTCGTTTCCTTTCTGTGTCTGCTATCAGCACTGTATCATCTGCGTACCTTAGATTGTTTAAATTGTGGTCTCTGATGACAAATCCAAGCATAACTTCTAGGGTCCTCAAAATATTCTCGCTGTACAAGTTGAACAGATCTGGTGAAAAGACACATTTTTGTCTTATGCCCCTTTCTATCTTTTTTCTTTTAATCGTTTCACCCCAAGCAAGGCATTCCACTGCCACTATTGCGCTTGGGGCTACATAGGGGAAGGTAAATAGAAAGAGTGGTTAGATATAGGAGATGTCAGAAGGGTGGGGGTGATAGATAGTTGGGAGGATGGGAAGAGTGTTTGAAAGAATGGAAGCGAGTTAGTGTGTTAGGAGGTGTCTATTGACCTTACAATTTTTTTCGTTTTATTATAGGAGAAATACAGAGATGGTAGAATCAATTCTAGGGGGTAAGGAAGATCTGTACTAGCGCATGTCCACCCATTGGCTTAGCATTCCACTACGTGCGTGTATGTCATCTAAGGAATCTGGGTGCGGAAATTAAAAATTCACGCGGTCTTGTATCCAAAACTTGAAGGGTATCACGACGTGATGTATTGATTAGCAGGCTTTTCTTGCTTTAATATTTTTTTTAATGTATATCTACTGAATTTGTGGTACAGTGGATATCGGCTCGGAATGAGAAACCGGGTTTGCCGAGTTCGAATTCCAGTTGAATCCATTGTATTCACTTACGCGCAAATACCCTTAGGAAAGGTATTAATCCGTCTCTTCCTTCCAGTTATGGGTTAAATAACAGGACTGATTGGGTTCTATAGCCTTGGTCGGCAACCAGTCCACCGCAGAAAGCAATGGCAAACTACTGCGGGATAATCTTCTGCCCAGTCAGTCATGTCTCTTTCGAGACATGATCGCCCAAGCGTGTATCACGTATGGCACTTTAACTGACTACTGAATTCGTTAACTGTTCGTATACAAGCGGTATGTTGCCCGTCAAGATTCTTGATTACTCTTAAGTTTTTCCCAAATATGTCAAGGCTGCCGAGCATCTCCATCAATTCTTGAATTCACTTATGCAAAAATACCCTTGAGAATGGTATCAATCCGTTTCATTCTTCTAGTTATGGTTTAAATATAAGAACAGATTGGATTCTATAAACTTGGTTGGCAACTATTCTACCGTAGAAAGTAATGGTAACCCACTGCGGGTAGATGCTTGAGCATCTTCTGCCCAGTCAGTCATATCTCGAAAGAGACATGATCGCCCAAGCGTGTATCACGTGTGGTACATAACTAGCTGGAACCTTTCTGGTTGAAAAAACAACTATAATTAATTCAAACGTTACCTTTTTTTCTAATTAAAAGAAGAATGGTATATAATCCAATTGAAAATACGCCAAAATTTACGTTTTAAAGTTAGGTTTTTGCTTTTTCATCCAAAGGAAGGCAATAATGACACTAAGACAATCTAGTTCTTTTTCTTTTATATGTCGTGTCTCTTCAGAACGTAAACAATCATGGCCCTCCATATGTTTCTGTTCCCTCTTTCCTGTTATAGCACTCAAACCCCGCCCCGTCATCCATCTGCTCAAGTCTATCATGTATGTCACGCTTTGCTTTCCCTTCACATGAGTATCAGATTATTCAAGTCGTCTTTCCTAACTACATGACCCAGAAACTTCAGATATCTTTACCTGATATGAAAAATAAGTTTCCTTTTCGTGTCTATCCTCCCCAAAATCTTGTCATTGCTCACCTGTTCTGTCCATGGTATCCTCAGCATCCTTCTGTAGAGCCACATATCATATAACAATTTCAGTTTTGTTTCCAGCGAAATTTTCCTGTCAATCAATACTCTATTCAGATTCTGGAATGCATCGTTGGCCATACAAGTATGTCTTCGGATCTCAGTGTCGCAATTTCCGTTCTCTGTTTGGACACATCCCATGTATTTAAATTTCTGTACTTGCTTGCTTTTAGTCTCCCCAGTTGAATTTGGCATTTTGGGCTACTTTTTTTTGCTGATTACGAGGAAAAAAAAAGAATATTTTGCGACAAGATATTTATTTTTTAACATTTAGCTGTCTGCATTATTTATATTACTTCCCTTTCCTCTCTTCTTTTTCAAGACATCTCAATTGTAGTAACTCTATTTCGCTCAAAGGTATTTTCTGTTGCCGTAGTAGGATATGACAGCACAACTATAAAATTCAAACAAATTCAAAATAAGGAATCAGAGTCGTCTTCAGTGACAGGATAAACTTTTTGAATAGCAAGTGAAGTCACATACAGAAAGCTAAAAGTTAATAATCGTTTCTTTCATCAGTTGTTTAAGTATGTAACATGGTTT
This sequence comes from Ascarosepion bandense, assembly GCA_037127315.1. Taxonomy (NCBI): domain Eukaryota; kingdom Metazoa; phylum Mollusca; class Cephalopoda; order Sepiida; family Sepiidae; genus Ascarosepion; species Ascarosepion bandense. The sequence goes on from JBBBDQ010001578.1 coordinate 1,444,188, forward strand.
TCCGTGTCTCTCTTTCCCTTTATCAGATTCTCCAAGCCCTCCTTCCGTCCGAGAATAATGTTAAGTATCAGTTTCCTTTCCATTTCCATCCTCTCCAAAGTCTCGTCACATGTTCTATTCACGGCATCCCCAACATCTTTCTGTAGAACCACATTTCGGTTGCTTCGTGTCTCTCCTTCATCTTTGATGAGATTGTCCCGCATTCGCTGCCATTTTAAAGGACAGATATCACATCACAATCCAGTACTCACTTCTTGTCTCCTGTGAAATTTTCCTGTCTCTTGATACTTTACTCAGCTTCTGGAATGTATCCTTGGCCATGCCAGTTCGGCTTTGGATCTCAGTGTCACACTTTCCGTCCTCTGTTAGGACATTTCCCAGCTATTGAAATTTCTTTACCTGCTTGATTTTAGTCTCTCCTGATTGGATTTGACATTTTGGATTCCTCTTTTTACTGATTACCATGCATTCAGGTTTTTTTATATGTAGCCCTTTCTTTCCACTTTCTATAACTATTTCCTGTTGTTTCATGTCCGCGTCTGGTTACTGAGTGCGAAAGACGAATATTTGGTTGGCTGGTTTTGTTTGATGTCATATCACCCTCGGCGGGTCATTTATTGCCAACTAAATTTTATTTATTTACTAGCAGTATAACCCGGCATTGCTCGGGTGTAATGAAAGCTTTAAAACTAATCCGTGGTCTTGGAGCTCAAATTCTGCTTAAAGAATATTTGTGTGAAGTTTGGTGAGAATCGGATAAAAATTGTGGATTTGTATAAAGGACATACAGACAGATAAACAGATACACACACAAACATATTGCCTTATATATATATATATATATATATATTATCGATTTTCTGCACTATTTTAAGAACTGTAACCTTGAAACTGCTGAATATCGTTTCTTATGTCTTTGTCTATGAGTGTATCAAATATGATTAAAATCGGACCACTCCTTCTTTAACTCGTTTTTTTAGATTTTCGATATTTATCGGGGGTACCTCGACACAAAACCTAGCCAAGAACACTCGTAGACGCTTATAGTACAACAGTGTAAATTTTCAAGAAAATCGGTTCGGCCGTTTCAGAATCTATTGGCTTTGTTAGCAACCAGTGTAAAGATAGTAAATCCACAGAAGGACATCTCCCAGCAACTGGAACATAAAAACACACATTGACTGAAAATCTTTAGCCTTGTCAATTACCTATTCTGCCGCAGACAAAGAAAGAGCAGCCATATTGTTTGTTTGCTTTGGACATATAAATGTGCAATTTGCCTATATTACTGAGATGAGGTAGTATTTACAGTATTTACATTATTCGAAGTATTGTCCTAATCTTTGTTGCCATTTGTACGACGTTTAAAAATAGATCATTCTATTTGTCTATATTTCTGAGATGAGGTAGTATTTACAGTATTTACATTATTTGGACTATTATCTTCATCTTTGTTTCTATTTATACGACATTTCGGCCGTTGTACGCTCCGGCCTTCTTCAGGTGCTAGGAATTTCGAACCGAACCCTTTATTACAATCACTTGGGTATATCATCCTCATTTTTTGCGTAAAGCCTCGATGGGATGTCATGATCTATCTCCCTCTAACCCTGCAAGTTTCTCGTTTACCACTGCTCTAGCCTAGTATTGAACTCACAACTCTTTGGATCAAGTTACAGGAACTAATCAATGTCTATATCCACTGGGCCATGTGTCCTTAAGGACAAATGATTAAGGTTCGAAATTCGTAGCACCAGAAGAAAGCCGGAGCGTACAACGGCCGAAACGTCCTTCAAATAAAGATGAGGACAATAGTCCTAATAATGTAAATACTGTAAGGCAGGATTCTATTGGCTTTGTTAGCAAACAGTGTAGAGATAGTAAATCGGCAGAAGCACATCTCCCAGCAACTGGAACATAAAAATACGCAAGGACTGAAATTCTTTAGCCTTGTCAATTACGTATTTTGACGCAGACAAAGAAGGTGTTACTCGTTATATACGAAATGAAAAAAGCAGCCATATTGTTTACTTGCTTTGGGTATATAAATGTGCAATTTTGTTCTGCTTATTTTAATAGACAGTTTGTCCTTATAGATAAATTGGAATAATATCGAGACTGAAAGAGTGTCTACAATTGTTGCAATCATTTCCGCTTCACATGCCCAACCCCTGTTCTCGTAATTTTTGCATCCCCCACCTCCTTTTTGTAATCGTCAAATCCACACCCCATTCACGTAATCTTCGCATCACCCACCCCTATTCGTAATCTTTACATACCCACCCCTCTTTTCATAATATCCATCCTCTTTCGTATTTTTGGCATCTCTCACCAAACTTATCGTAATCTTCGCATCCCCACCCCTATTCTCGTAATCTTTGCATCACCCACCCCTACTTGTAATCTTGGCATCCCCCACACCCTATCAGCCGCATTATCGCAATCTTACCAGCACCTACCACTCTGTTCGTAATCTTCGTATCCCTGCCCACATTATTGTAATTTTTGCATCCCACACCCTCTACTCATCATGTTCGCATCCCCACCACCCTTCTCATAAACTGCGCATCGGCTACCCCATTGTCGTAATCTTCGCATCCCTCACACCCTTCACTTAATCTTCGCATCCCTACTCTCTTCTCTTAATATTTGCATCCCCCACGCCCATTTTCGTAATCTCCGCATCTCCGACCCCATTCTCGTAATCTCCGCATCCCCCACGCCCATTCTCGTAATCTCCGCATCTCCGACCCCATTCTCGTAATCTCCGCATCTCCGACCCCATTCTCGTAATCTCCGCATCTCCGACCCCATTCTCGTAATCTTCGCATCTCCGACCCCATTCTCGTAATCTCCGCATCTCCGACCCCATTCTCGTAATCTTCGCATCTCCGACCCCATTCTCGTAATCTCCGCATCTCCGACCCCATTCTCTTAATCTCCGCATCTCCGACCCCATTCTCGTAATCTCCGCATCTCCGACCCCATTCTCGTAATCTCTGCATCTCCGACCCCATTCTCGTAATCTTCGCATCTCCGACCCCATTCTCGTAATCTCCGCATCTCCGACCCCATTCTCGTAATCTTCGCATCTCCGACCCCATTCTCGTAATCTCCGCATCTCCGACCCCATTCTCGTAATCTCCGCATCTCCGACCCCATTCTCGTAATCTCCGCATCTCCGACCCCATTCTCGTAATCTCCGCATCTCCGACCCCATTCTCTTAATCTCCGCATCTCGACCCCATTCTCTTAATCTCCGCATCTCCGACCCCATTCTCGTAATCTCCGCATCTCCGACCCCATTCTCGTAATCTCCGCATCTCCGACCCCATTCTCGTAATCTCCGCATCTCCGACCCCATTCTCGTAATCTTCGCATCTCCGACCCCATTCTCGTAATCTTCGCATCTCCGACCCCATTCTCGTAATCTTCGCATCTCCGACCCCATTCTCGTAATCTTCGCATCTCCGACCCCATTCTCGTAATCTTCGCATCTCCGACCCCATTCTCGTAATCTCCGCATCTCCGACCCCATTCTCGTAATCTTCGCATTACCTAACTTCTACACGTAATCTTTGCATACCCCAACCCTTTTTCATAATCTTCGCATCCCTCACCACATTCTCGTATTATTTGCTTTCCCCATTCCCTACTCGTAATCTTCACCACTCTTCTCGTAATCTTCGCCTTGCCACTCTCATTTTCGTATTGTTAATGTTGTGGATTCCAGGTTAGAAACCGCACAAAATAATGAACAACAAAACAGATATTTGCGATAGAAAAATAGGTTATATTAATCGTAAAGATACAACTGAAATTTATCAGGTCGTTTTTGTTGGTATCTTTTCTGTAGACGTCAAAATTGATTTCGTTGTTATTTTTGTGTAATATGATATCTAGAAAAGGAAGAGTATGATTAGATTCAGTTTCGAAGGTAAAGTCTTTTGTAGGTTCAATGCTGTTAAGTTTGTTGGCAAGATCTGCTATGTTAGTAGTTTCTGGATAGATTAGTAGGGAGTCGACTATATCAGTCAGTTAAGTGCCATACGTGATACACGCTTGGGCGATCATGTCTCGAAAGAGACATGACTGACTGGGCAGAATATTATCCCGCAGTAGGTTGCCATTGCTTTCTGCGGTAGACTAGTTGCCGACCAAGGCTATAGAACCCAATCTGTCCTGTTATTTAACCCATAACTGGAAGGAAGAGACGGATTAATACCTTTCCCAAGGGTATTTGCGTGTAAGTGAATGCAAGGAATTCAACTAGAATTCGAACTCGGTTCCCCGATTTCTCGTTCCGAGCCGATATCCACTGCACCACAACGCACATCACAGGTTAGTAATCCAGTAATACGATATATATATATATATATATATATATATATATATATATATATATATATATATATATATATATATATATATATATATATACGCTCGCACACCCTGACTGAGCACTCTGGAAGAATACTAGACTTTGATAAACAAGCTACTCCGGCGTGTACGCATCGCTCATTCAGTAAAATGAATTAGAACACTCTCAGCTATTGGGCGCGTATAATGATATGCGTTAAAAGCTATGCCTTCTTCCACCGGTAGAGTCGCCGATTGACGCCAATTCGGTCGGGTTTCAATCCTCGGTTAAAAAGCAATCGGAGTCTAACCGTACTGATGAACTGATACAGCGAAACAGATATATATATATATATATATATATATATATATATATATATATATATATACGATTCTTTGAAGTGAAGCCGTGCAGGAAATAGTTGGAGCTCAGAGCTATTATGACGACTGACGCGGTATTCTCTGTGTAACTTCGGTATCGTTCGGTATCTTACGGATCAGTCCGGCAATTCTCCGATAACTGACGTATCTAATTATGGCAGGAGTATATGTATACTCAAGTCGAGTCCCTTATCATAGAAAAAATGGGAATCTCACAACAGTTAGTATTCACACCCATTGTTGTCATCTTCACATCCACAACACTCTACTTGTAATATTTGCATCCCCCACTATAATTCTTCTAATCTTTACTTTTTGAGAAAACAATCTTCTTTCCTCATTAGTTTCATTTCACCAGACCTACATTCCATAGTCATTGTTTGCGATAAAAGATACAAATTTCCGCTTGGTTAAAAGGATATTCAGAGAAAACTTGAATTCAAATTTGCATTTCTCTAAGTGCACGGATCCTTGTCTAAAATAACTGAGACTGGTTGATTCATTTTTTTGTTTTACCAATTTTTTTTACCACATTTTTCTTGTTTTTCTCTCGTTTTTTTTTTTTACATCAATTTTATATGAAGACAAAATGTAATAAAATAAATGAAAACAAATGATGATTAAATGAAAATAATAACAACAACAACAACAACAATAATAATAATAATAATAATAATATACGAAATATTTAATTAAATAAGATTAAAATATTTAAAATTGAAAATAAACATTTAAAGAAATTGAAATATTACGAAAAAATAAAAAAAAAATATGCCGACAAACAAAATCGACTGAACGACCCTAGATCAAACTAAGTCAGTAAACCCTATTTTGAGTGACTCTCGAGCCTTGTCAAAAAAAGTTTCATTTCTTTCTTATATGTTGTCGAGACAGTAAGAATGTTTTCTTTTTAAATTGCAACAAAAAAAGTTCTTGAAATTGAATTATTATCCATGAAGTTAGCAGGGGGTCAAAACTTTAGACTCGCCGTTTTGTTGAAGCCCTGATAACGCTCCTGACGCGGGTGTGACACTGTTGGCGCTTTATTATTATTAATATTATTATTTTATTTTTTAGTATAAAGACATTACATGATTAAGTGTCATTCAGCATTTCACGACTTTCGATATTAGCGTCATTTTCTCATTATTTTCCCCCCTTTCCTCGCAGCATGTTTTCAATTATCGGAAGACATTTATGACCTTAGGAGAAAAAGTTACAAACAGACGACAATAGCTCGTCATACGGTTGTTAATTTATTTTTCACTTATCTTACCTTCTTTGTTATTTTATCTACTTTCGTTTTCGATTTCTTTTAAAGATATTTGTTCAATTTTTTTCTGTTTTTTTTTTCTTTTTTTCTATTTTTACCTTTCTTTCCTTCTTTGGTACTTCGTCCTAATTTCACTTTCGATAATATTTATTCAAATTTTCTTGTTTGCTGATTTTTGTCATTTTTTAAAATTTTTTTACCTTTCTTTCTGTTGTAGGAGCTCCCTCTTTTATGTATGATAATGGACTCGACTTTATGACCTTAGGAGAGAAAGTTACAAACAGACGAGTATAGCTCGTCATACGGTTGATCTTTCCTCCTTTGTTATTTTATCTAATTTCATTTTCGATTTCTTTTAAAGATATTTATTCAAATTTTCTTTTTTGGTTGCTAATTACCCGGACATACTATTTCCATCGATTTGAATTCATTTCTTTCATGTTCATTTTTTTTCTTTTTTGCTTTTCTTGCTTCTTTGTTACTTTATCCTACTTTCACTTTCGATAATATTTATTTAATTTTTCTTGTTTGGATGCTGATTTTTGTAATCCCTTTCTTTTTTTTCTAAATTGTTATCTTTTTTAAACTTCATCGTTACTTTATCCTACTTTCACTTTCGATGATATTCAATTTTTCTTGCTTGGATGCTGATTTTTGTAATTCCTTTCTTTTTCTTTCTATATTTTTTACTTTTTTAAACTTCTTTGTTACTTTATCCTACTTTCACTTTCGATAATATTTATTCAATTTTTCTTGTTTGGATGCTGATTTTTGTAAAACCTTTCTTTTGATTTCTATAGTTTTTACTTTTTTTAACCTTCTTTGTTACTTTATCTTACTTTCACTTTCGATGATATTTATTCAATTTTTTTTTTTTTTTTTTGGTGCTGAATTTTGTAATTCCTGTCTTTTTCTTTCTATACGTTTTAGTTTTTTTAACTTCTTTGTTACTTTATCGTACTTTCACTTTCGATGATATTTATTCAATTTTTCTTGTTTGGTGGCTGAATTTTGTAATTCCTTTGTTTTTCTTTCTATATTTTTTACTTTTTTTAAAACTTGTTTTTACTTTATCCAACTTTCACTTTCGACGATATTTATTCAAATTCCCTTGTTCGGATGATGATTTTTGCAATTCTTTTGTATTTCTTTCTATATTTTTTATTTTTTTAGAATTCTTTTTTAGTTTATCCTACTTTCACCTCAATTTTTCTTGTTTGGATACCGAGTTTTGTAATTCCTTTCTTTTTTTTCTAAATTGTCATATTTTTAAACTTTTTTTGTTACTTTATCCTACTTTCACTTTCGGTGGTATTTTTTGAATTTTCTGGTTTGGATGCTGATTTTTGTAATTTCTATATTTTCTTTCTATATTTTTTACTTTTTTAAAAACTTTTTTGTTACTTTATCCTACTTTCATTTTCGATGATATTTAATTTTTCTTGTTTGGATGCTGATATTGTAATTCTTTTCTTTTCTTTTTTTGCTTTCTATATTTTGTAATTTTAAAATTCTTTGTTATTTATCGTACTTTCACTTTCGATAATATTTATTCAATTTTTCTTGTTTGGATGGTGATTTTCGTAATTCTTTTCTTTTTTTTCTAAATTTTTATCTTTTTTAAATTTCTTTGTTACTCTATCCTACTTTCACTTTCGATGATATTTTTTGAATTTTCTGTTTTGGATGCTGATTTTTGTAATTCCTTTCTTTTTCTTTCTATATATTTTTTTAAAAACTTCTTTGTTACTATATCCTACTTTCACTTTCGATGATATTTTTTGAATTTTCTGTTTTGGATGCTGATTTTTGTAATTCCTTTCTTTTTCTTTCTATATATTTTTTTAAAAACTTCTTTGTTACTATATCCTACTTTCACTTTCGATGATATTTCTACAAGTTTTCTTGTTTGGATGCTGATATTTGTAATTCCTTTCATCTTTTTCTAAATTGTTAACTTTTTTAAACTTCTTTCTTATTTAATCCTACTTTCACTTTCGATAATATTTCTTCAATGATTCTTGTTTGGATGCTAATTTTTGTAATCCCTTTCTTTTTCTTTCAATATTTTTTACTTTTTAAAACTGATTTGTTCCTTTATCCTACTTTCACTTTCGATAATATTTATTCAGTTTCTCTTGTTTGGATGCCGATTTTGTAATTCCTTTCTTTTTTTTTTGTAAATTGTTAACTTTTTAAAATTTCTTTGTTACTTTATCCTACTTTCACTTTCGATGATATTCAATTTTTCTTGTTTGGATGCAGATTTTTGATATTTCTTTTTTTTTCTTTACTTTTTACTTTTTTAAAATCTTTCTTACTTTATCGTAATTTTGCTTTCGATGATATTTTTTCCATTTTTCTTGTTTAGATGCGGATTTTTAAATTCCTTTCTTTTTCTTTCTATATATTTTGCTTTATTTAAACTTTGTTACTTGATCCTAATTTCAATTTCGATAATATTTACACAATGTTTATTGTTTGGATGATGATGTCTGCAAATTTTTTCTTTTTTTTCTGAATTGTTAACTTTTTGAAACTTCTTTGTTACTTTATCCTACTTTCGATAATATTTCTTTAATTTTTTTTCTTTCGAATCTGATTTTTGTAAGTACTTTCTTTTTTTTCTAAATTGTAAACTTCTTTAAACTTATTGGTTACTTTATCCTACTTTCACTTTCGATGATATTTATTGAATTTTTTTGTTTGGATACTGATTTTTGTAATTCCTTTCTTTTTCTTTCTATATATTTTACTTTTTTAAAACTTCTTTGTTACTTTATCCTACTTTCACCTTCGATGATATTTTTCGATTTTTCTTGTTTGGATGCTGAATTATGTAATTCCTTTGTTTTTCTTTCTACATTTTTTACTTTTTTTAAAAACTTCTTTGTTACATTATCCTACTTTCACTTTCGATGATATTTAATTTTTCTTGTTTGGATGCTGATTTTTGAAATTCCTTTGTTTTTCATTTCATATTTTTAACTTTATTTGAACGTCTTTGTTACTTTATTCTACTTTCACTTTCGATGATATTTATTCAATTTTTCTTTTTTGGATGCTGAATTTTTTAATTTCATTGTTTTTCTTTCTATATCTTTTACTTTTTTTAAAAACTTCTTTGTTACTTTATCCTACTTACACTTTCGTTGATATTTATTCAATTTTTCTTGATGGTTGCTGATTTTTGTAATTCCTGTTTTTTCTTTTAATATTTTTTACTTTTTTTGAACGACTTTGTTACTTTATCTTACTTTCACTTTCGATGATATTTATTCAATTTTTTTTGTTTGGATAATGAAATTTGTAATTCCTTTCTTTTTCTTTCTATATTTTTTTACTTTTTTAAAAACTTTTTTTTTACTTTATCGTACTTTCACTTTCGATGATATTTATTCTATTTTTCTTGTTTGGATGCTGAATTCTGTAATTCCTTTGTTTTTCTTTCTATATTTTTCCCTTTTTTCAAAACTTGTTTGTTACATTATCCTACTTTCACTTTCGATTATATTCAATTTTTCTTGCGTGTATGCCGAATTTTGTAATTCCTTTGTTTTTCTTTCTATAATTTTTACTTTTTTTAAAACTTCTTTGTTACTTTATCCTACTTTCACTTTCGATGATATTTATTCAATTTTTCTCGTTTGGATGCTGATTTTTGTAATTCCTTTGTTTTTCTTTGCATATTTTTTTACTTTTTCTGAACGTCTTTGTTCCTTTATCCTACTTTCACTTTCGATGTTATTTATTCAATTTTTTTTGTTTGGATGCTGAATTTTGTAATTCCTTTCTTTTGCTTTCTATATTTTTTACTTTTTTAAACTTCTTCATCCTACTTTTTTTTGTAATCATATCACCCCAAGCAAGGCGAGAACGCCACTGATACGCAGGGGGCTACGTCATTTTAAAAAGAATGGAAAAGATAAAGCTGGAAACCACATCGGAAACAGGGAACAAGTGATGAGCCTCTTCATCTGTTCAATAGTGTGTGGAGTGTGAACCGGGCGATAGTTTAGTTTAGTCTATCTACAACAATTGAAAAAAAAAAAGAAAAAAAGAAAAAAAGAAAAGAGTGAAAACATTGGAAAACAGAAAACCGGAAATCGCATCCTAAAAAGGAAACAAGGGATGAGGCTCTTCACCTGTTCAATAGACGTGGGTGGAGTGTGAACCGGGCAATTTTTCTTGTTTGGATGCTGATTTTTGCAATTCTATCACCCCAAGCAAGTCGAGAACGCCACTGATGCGCAGGGGGCTACGTAAGGGTAAAAAGAATGGAAAAGAGAAAACCGAAAACCGCATCCTAAAAAGGAAACAAGGGATGAGGCTCTTCACCTGTTCAATAGACGTGGGTGTAGTGTGAACCGGGCAATTTTTCTTGTTTCGATACTGATTTTTGTAATTCCTTTCTTTTTCTTTCTATATTTTTTACTTTTTTTTATACTTTTTTGTTACTTTATGCTACTTTCACTTTCGATATTTATTCAATGTTTCTTGTTTGGATGCTGAATTTTGTCATTTCTTATGTATGTTAGTGTGCTTTAATATAATTTCCATAAGTAAACGTGAGATTGGGAAAAGTCCGGGGGCAAATTGATGTTTTGGTAGTACTGGATGGCGGCGCTCTGGAGAACTTTTCTTCTGAATAAATTGTTTACTCTTTTTATTAGTGTGGCATTTTTAAAATCGAAATTGTGGTTGAATTTATTTCTGTGAATCACTAATGCATTTGTCAGATTATTATTAGTGATGTCTCTTTTGTGTTCATATATACGTCTTTTTAGATTTCTAGTTGTTTCTCCGATGTACATGGAGGTACAATTCAGAAGAAAGGTTCTCTAGAGCGCCGCCATCCAGTACTACAAAAACATCGATTTGCGCCCCGGATGTTTCGCAGTCTCACCTTTACTTATGAAAATTATACTAAAACAGACTAACACACATAATAAAAAGTTTCAAAAAAACGGTCGCATTCCCTTCATTTTAATATCTCGTGACTTTAGACTACACATGGAAATTTCTTAATGAAATAATATAAAAAGGTAATTGAGATTTAATAATTTTGTCTCCTTCAACAGAAAAATTTTCCATAAAATTTTCTATGAGATTAAAAGCCAGAAAGCAATAGTTAAGAAACCAAATCCTTCACGGAATCAAAGCAACAATCCATCGATGACTTTCAGAAACCAAACAAGAAAAATTGAACAAATATCATCAAAAGTGAAAATAGGTTAAAGTCACAAAGAAGGAAAGAAAAGTCAAAAATATCGAAAATAATGAATGAAATCACAAGATTCATCAACCAAACAAGAAAAATGAATGAATATCATCGAAAGTGAAAGTAGGATAAAGTAACAATGAAGAAAAGAAAAGTAACAAAAATAGAAAGAAAAAGAAAGAAATGACAAAATCAGAAACCAGTCAAGAACAATTACGTCATCATCGCGTCATCATTTTCTAATACCTATGAAAAGTGAACCCTTAGAAGACTCGATAATAGCGGCTCTGAGATCCGAGGACGAAACCAGTAAAGTGTTAAGTAATAAGGTGAGAAAATTACCGGTAATTACCGCTTGGCTCTTCACGACTGCCGTTCTCGTTAATAATACGGCCTAATTTTTTTTTTTTATCATCTCACCCCAAGCAAGGCATTCCACTGCCACTATTGCGCATGGGGCTACATAGAGGAAGGTAAAGAGAAGGAGTGGTTAGACATAGGGAATGTCAGGAGGAAGGTGACAGATAAAGAAGGATAGCGAGGATGAGGGTTGGGCAGATGGGAAGAGTGTTTGATAGAATAGGAGCAGGTTAGTGTGTTAGGAGGTGTCTATTGACCTTACATTTAAACTCCTGGAAATTGTAACCGTCGGGGAAGCAATCGTTTGGAAGAGAATTCCACAGTCGGGAAGTGCGAGGAAAGAAACTGTTGGAGTAGAAGTTACGGCTGCATTTTATCGGTTTCACTGTAAAAGGGTGGGATCTAGTTGCTAATCTAGTATCTCGTTCAAATTCGTATTTAGGGGGCACCTGTGATCTAAGTTCATCGGAGAAGAAGCCGTGAAAGTATTTATAGAAGAGACACAGAGAAGCCACGTCGCGCCGGTGGGAGAGAGACTGTAGGCGGTCTGCCAAGTCGGTATCTATCACATTACAGACCCTCCTCTGAACCTTATCGAGAAGCCCGAGGAGAACAGCAGGGGCACCCGACCAGATATGGCAGCAGTATTCAATGCAATACCCTAGCAGTATTCAATGCAAATACTAGAACTCTTAAAAAGAAGTGAAGAAAGACAAATGGAAATGCATAAAGCAAATGAAGAAAGACAATTACAACCACAAGAACTATTACTAAAATTAACAAGCAACACCCTAGAAAGGAACACGGAAAAAGAGGACATATTTTCGCAGGATGCTGTGTGGAACGCGATAGAAACCTTTAAGTACTCGACTAATGAAAACAAAAAATTTGGAGAACATTACAGATGATATGAAAATATTTTTAATGTCAGAAGTGGACAGAAATGAAAAAGTTAAGGCTTTTGACCAGAAAATTACGTACGGAGGAATACATTAAATTTGTTAATTTTATTCTCTACCAAAGGAGACAAACGACTTAATCTTCGAGGATGCAGTGACAGCCTCACTTAGCTATTTAACCCAAAAATTGCTTTGTTTCACAAAAGGTGGAAATGCCTTAATCTCGTGAAAGACGAAAACGAGAACTATTCAACATTCGCAGCCATCTTCACCAAACATTGTGACGACTTTAAATTAGCTGAACTAACTCCAGGCAACTTTAAATGCTTCATAAAGACTAGTTGCTGCTAAAACAGTGAAATAGAAAAAGGAATGTTGACCAAACTCAAAAACGAACCCGGTTTAACGCTGCAAAAACTATCAGAGGATTGCCAAAAATGCCTAAGTATTAAAAAAGTCAATAAAGATATTGAAGAATCAGGAGTCGCGCGTATTCGTAAGTTAAAAAAGTTTTTCGTTTTCCAACCTCCCCAAAAGTAAAACAAGATTTTAACGACAAAGAAAAAGTTACAAATCAACTAGTGACAGAAACCAAATAGAAAACAAGCTCCCACTTCTGCATGTTACAGATGTAGTGGATTGAATTGGGTTAGAGGTTGTTGGTTCAAATACAAAAATTACCTAGCGTGTGGAAAGATGGGACACAAGGCAGCTGTGTGCAGAAACAAAAACCGGCCTAGTAGGGTAAAATCTACTAGAGTGGAATATGAAAACAACCAAGACAAGAGGAAATATGTAGAACTTGAAATATTGAATAGGAAGATCAAATTACAACAGGATTTGGGTTCGGACTTAACAATAATCAATCTACAGACATGGCGGAAGTTGAATAGGCCGACCCTGTTACACACACAAAAATTACAAAATCTGTAATCTATTTTTGTTACTTTTCTTTTCTTCATTGTTACTTTATCCTACTTTCACTTTCGATGATATTCATTCATTTTTCTTGTTTGGTTGATGAATCTTGTGATTTCATTCATTATTTTCTATATTTTTGACTTTTCTTTTCTTCTTTGTGACTTTAATCTATTTTCACTTTTGATGATATTTGTTCAATTTTTCTTGTTTGGTTACTGTTATGTCGTGAGTAAGAATAAATAACTCAACAACAGGAATAGGTTAATTGTTGTATTCCGTGAAAATAGTCTTTACAAAGGTTATTAGTATCCAATACAAGAATAAAGGTTTAATCGTCTCAACCGTCGTAAGACGTAGTATGAGTAATGGGTACTTCCGGGTCGTCACCGGAAGTCTACGACTGACTTGTCGATCGGCTGCTCGGCACACTCTACCTACGTAGATGCCACCATTACTTTACATAGTAATGGAATAGTCCATTATAGCCGAATAGGCGCGGGCGTCCCAACAGTTACTGATTTTTATCATTTCTTTCTTTTCTTTTTTTTCTTTTTTACTTTTCTTACCTTTTTTATTACAATATCCTACTTTCACTTTCGATATTTATTAAATTTTTTTTCTTGTTTGGTTGATGATTTTTGTCATTTCTTTCTTTTTCTTTCGTTTTGTTTTACTTTTCTTTTCTTCTTTTTTACTTTATTCTACTTACACTTTCGACGATATTAATTTTTTTCTTGTTTCGTTGCTGATTTTGGTAATTTTTTTCCTTCTTTGTTACTTTATCCGACTTTCACTTTTAATGATCAGTCAGTTAAAGTGCCATACGTGATACACGCTTGGGCGATCATGTCTCGAAAGAGACATGACTGACTGGGCAGAAGATTATCCCGCAGTAGGTTGCCATTGCTTTCTGCGGTAGACTGGTTGCCGACCAAGGCTATAGAACCCAATCTATCCTGCTATTTAACCCATAACTGGAAGGAAGAGACGGATTGTCCTGCTATTTAACCCATAACTGGAAGGAAGAGAGGGATTAATACCTTTCCCAAGGGTATTTGCGCGTAAGTGAATACAATGGATTCAACTGGAATTCGAACTCGGCTCCCCGGTTTCTCGTTCCGAGCCGATATCCACTGTACCACAACGCACATATTTATTCAATTTTTCTTGGTTGCTGGTTTTTGTCATTTCTTTCTTTTTTTATGTTTTCAATACAATTTTTTGTCTTTTTTCTTCTCTTGCTGTTTTGGTTCTTCCAATGTTTGTTGTATATCAATAAACAACAAACACGGGTGTATATAAAAATATGAGTTATATTTTTATTAATGAACGATGAACCGTGTAGCCTAGGGAACAGAGAGTGAGAGAGCGCGCCTCTAAGGGTTGACGGGTTGCGTACCCCGCAATAGCAGTATGCTATTGGGGGCAGCTGTGAACTGCCTTCCTTCGTGTTCTGTGGTTCTGCTGCTACTTCTGCTCTCACTTCTTCTGACTGACTGGCGAATCCGTGCTTTCGCGGTCTTTATATATCTTCCAAAACCGGGACTTGTTTCTTCCGGCTTTGCCTTGATCACGCGACGCCCACGCGACGCCTACGTAATTCTCAGAGTCACCTGTCTGTTTGCCTCTGAGTTATTTCCGCATCTGCCGGAAATAGGGTCAAAGTGACATCCGTTACTTTTCACCGACCGGAAACAACACGGCTTGTATCAGCCTTTCTTGGGTGGGCCAGACCGTTATATTACATTTTGTCTCTTGTACTTTTTTTCCCAATTTTAAATTTTCTTGCTTAATTTTCTTTTTTCATATTTTTTCTTTCTTTTCTTCTCTTTCTAGCTTTTTCTGTTTGCTTTTCTTTCCTTCTTTTTATTTTGTCATATTCTTCATAATCTTATTCTTTCTCTGTCCGTTTTCTGTCTCCTTATTGTTTTTTGTCTCTTGCAATTTCTTTTCTTTTCTTTCTTTCTTTCTTTCTAATTTTTATTTTCTTTTTAATCTTCCTGTTCTTACTTCCTTTCATTTTCATCTTGTTTTTTTCTTTTTTATGACTTTATTCTTTCTTTCATATTCTTCGTTTCTCACTTCTTTTGCTGTCTTTCTCATTTTTTTGTTGCCTTCTTTTCTCTTTCTTTTTTTGCTGCTACTCTTTCTTTCTTTCCTCCTTTCTTTCTTTTTATACTTTTTTCTTTCTTTTTTTCTTGCTTTCTTTCTTTCTTCTAACACTTCTTATGTTTTATTAAATTCTATTGCAGCTTTTAATTTTTTACTCTTTTGGATCTTTTTTCTCTCATTGCGATTTCTTTCTTTCTTTCTTTCTTTCTTTTATATCCCATTCTTGTTCTTTCTTCTTTCTGTCTTTCTTTCTTATTCTTTCTTTCTTTCTTTCTTTCTTTCATATCCCATTCTTGTTCTTTCTTTCTTTCTTTCTTTCTTTCTTTCTGTCTTTCTTTCTTATTTCTTTCTTTCTTTCTTTCTTTCTTTCTTTCTTTCTTTCTTTCTTTCTTATCCCATTCTTGTTCTTTCTTTCTTTCTGTCTTTCTTTCTTGCTCTTTCTTTCTAAAATTTCTTTCTTTCTTTCTTTCTTTCTTTTATATCCCATTCTTGTTCTTTCTTTCTTTCTTACTTTCTTACTTTCTTTCTTTCTTTCTTTCTTTCTTTTATATCCCATTCTTGTTCATTCTTTCTTTCTTTCTTTCTTTCTTTTATATCCCATTCGTGTTCTTTCTTTATTTATTTCTTTCTTTATTTCTTTCTTTCTTTCTTTCTTTCTTATTGCTATTCCACTCATTATTATTCCTTTAATTCTTTTATTTTCTTCACTTTCTTCTTTCTTTTTTTCTTCTTTTTTTCCTCTTTTTTCTCTCCATTTCTTTTTTTCTTGAATGTTTTTCTCTCTTTATTCATCTTTCACTTGAAGCTTTTCATTTCTTTGTCTCTTTGTATGTCTTTCTATTGTATTCAGATACAGGCTGTTTGTTCCTAAAAGAAATAAATTGCCAAATATTTGCATATCAGTTCTCTGTAGATCAGTATTTATTAACGCTATCACTAAGTCAGTTGAGTGTCGTATGTGATAAACGCATGAAGAGGCAGGGCGTAAGATTTTCCCGAACTAGTTTGCAATTACTTTCTGCGTTAGACTGGTTGCCAGCCAAGGCTATAGAACACAATCTGTCCTGTTATTTGACTCATAGCTACAGGGGGGGGATGTATTATATTATTAAGTAGTAATTAGTGGGGGATCAGTTTTATATTGCTATGAAGTAATAAACTGATCTCCCACTTTATACCCAGCAGCAGCCTTAATCATGTTTTCAACTATTATATTCAGTCAGTCAGTTAAGTGCCATACGTGATACACGCTTTGGACGATCATGTCTCGAAAAAGACATGACTGACTGGGCAGAAGATTATCCCGCAGTAGGTTGCCATTACTTTCTGCGGTAGACTGCTTTTCAACCAAAAGAGTATAGAGTCCAATCTGTCCTGTTATTTAACCCATAGTTAGAAAGAAGAGACGGATTAATACCTTTCCCAATGGTATTTGCGCACAAGTGAATGTAACAAATTCAACTGGAATTCGAACTCGGCTCGCCGATTTCTTGTTTCTAACAGTGATCCACTGCACCGCAGTGCACATTCTGAACCACAACGGACATCCAGTAACGCTATAGTAATTTAATATTTGATCGAATGCATTTGTACAATCTATGAAACAGCAGTGCAGGTCTTTTCATTGTCTCTTCTGACAGCCCTCTCGCTATAATATAGCATTCTTGGTCTAGTGTGGTATAATAACATTGTTTTTCGACCGTTTCTGCCTTGAGTTCTGTTCGCTAGAATCCTCATAATTAATTTTTTGTGGTTCATCACACTGACACATTTTTATTTTCATATCCGCGTTAATTAAGCCAGATCGATTTTCCCGTATTTCACCATTGTTGTATATATCGTTTATCAATTCATTAGATTTATTTAGTTATTTAAGCCTTTCAGAATTTCTGTAACGACTTGCAGCTTTTTTCTCTTTATTTGTAAATGTTAATCTTTTTACATAAAAAATGAAATAAAATGCGAGTAGGCGCGAGAAAATAGAACTGCTTTTTCTTATGTCATCTTGTGTGCAATCTAGAAAACAATCTGTAATTGCATTATAATTGAGAAAGTTGTTATGGCACGAAAATAAGTTGCAAAAGTTGTTGAAAGACACGAAAATAAGAAGGTAGGTTCAACCAGTGTATTAGAATAACAGAACATATATACTAAATAAGATTGTTAGTAATCAGCAAAATAGAAGTGTAAGTCTGAACTGTATAGTTACGCTACATCTTGACTGCCTCACGACTACCTCATAGACTGCCTCACAGCTGCATCCCCAGTAGTCACGGAGGAAGAGTCCATTCCTATAGATAGGGCACCGTAACAAAAATATATAAATACGAAAAATGTATGAGAAAATTAGTAAGAAGCGAGCGATAGAAAACATTTTAACATTTTAACAAAATAAACATTTTGTTTTATTTTTTTTTTTTACAATTGTTATTTGACTCCTGTTTTCTTCAGGTCATAGACATTGAAATTTAGAACCGAACCCGAAGTCGTCGTCCTTGGAATTAGAACAATATGAACGTCGTGCATATAGGCAATAAAAACGAGGACAATAGTCCTTACGATCTAAATAGTATAAATAATTACAATATCTCACCTCAGAAATATAGAGAGATATTGAAGGTGAATATGGCAACAAAGGTGAGAACAACAGTCTGAACAATGTAAATAGTATAAATAATTACAATACCTCATCTCAGAAATATTGACAGATATTGAAGGTGAATATGGCAACAAAGGTGAGGACAACAGTCCAAACAATGTAAATAGTGTAAATAATTATAATATCTCATCTCAGAAATATAGACAGATATTGAAGGTGAATATGGCAACAAAGGTGAGAACAACAGTCTGAACAATGTAAATAGTGTAAATAATTACAATACCTCATCTCAGAAATATAGACAGATATTGAAGGTGAATATGGCAACAAAGATGAGGACAACAGTCTGAACAATGTAAATAGTGTAAATAATTACAATACCTCACCTCAGAAATATAGACAGATATTGAAGGTGAATATGGCAACAAAGATGAGGACAACAGTCTGAACAATGTAAATAGTGTAAATAATTATAATATCTCATCTCAGAAATAGAGACAGATATTGAAAGTGAATATGGCAACAAAGATAAGGACAACTGTCCGAACAATGTAGATATTTCAGAAATAGAGACATATTCTGGAGAAGGCCATAGGGTACAAAGAACGTATACTTACAATTAGAAAGAGAACTGAGCTTTCTGAGGTACATAATGAGGAAAGCGGCTTAAAGAATCTAATACTCACAAGCAAGGGAAATACGGGTAACAGACAGTAACATAATTAATGAAGCTGTATGTCAGACAGAACAAACACAGAATAGATATGATGGAGTCAAACGTAATTAAAGCAAAAAAACAAAAAAAAAAACATGGAGAACCATGACCATACATGAGGGAAAACCTTGGAAATAATGTTGTCAACTGTAGAGGATGCACAGTATTTGATAGCAGCGGAAAATGGGGGAGAAAACGAAAATGATGCTGATCGAAAAATGGAGCAGTGCCTTTTCATTAATTACAGCCACAAAGTTTCATTTTTTAACTATTTAAAAAATTATTTATTAATTTTTAAAAAAGTTCGCTAAATATTTCTATAGATTATTTCGCTAAATTTTCAAACGGAGATGTATTTCGTATTATCATTTGCACACACATACTACCATTACCGACTCATAAACACACATTCATACATGATTCTCTCATACACATTGTATTCTTAAAGAAAATCGTCCATCGCTTGATATTTGTATACATTATTTCGCTATAATTTTGAACGGGAATGTATTTTGTTTTGTCATTCACTAACATACTAACGTTATCGACATCTAAATACACTTAACTATATGGTTATAGTTTAAATACTTTTGACGCATAAATAATTTTCGCATACATACACTTACATTTAAAATAAACATCTATAGTTTTTATTACACGGGGCACACGCATATAAACAAGCATAATCTTTTTCTATATTTAAAAGCAATCATCCATTGCTTTATTTATTACACACTAGCAGTATAGCCCGGCGTTGCTCGGGTGTAATGAAAGCTTTAAAACTAATCTATTCGTCCTGGAGCTCGGACTCAGCCTAAAGAATATTTGTGTGAAGTTTGGTGAGAATCGGATAAAAATTGTGGGTTTGTATAAAGGACATACAGGTAGATAAACAGACATACACACAAACATCTTGCCTTTTATATATATATTATCGATTTTCTGCACTATTGTAAGAACTGCAACCTTGAAACTTCTGAATATCGTTTCTTATGTCTTTGTCTATGAGTGTATCAAATTTGATTAAAATCAGACCACTCCTTCTATAATCCGATTTTTTGGATTATCGATTTTCGATATTTATTGGAGGTACCTCGACATAAAACCTAGCTAAGAACACTCGCAGAGGCTTATAGTACAACTGTGTAAATTTTCAAGAAAATCGGTTAAGCCGTTTCGGAGTCTATGAGTAACGGACACACACAGACACACACACAGACACACACATAACTTCTTAATAATTATTCTAGTTGAACATTAATTTCTACAACTTATTTTAGTCTTTTCTTATAATAAACTAGCAGTATAATCCGGTGTTGCTTGGGTGTAATGAAAGCTTTAAAACCAATCCATTCGTCCTGGAGCTCAGACTCAGCCTAAAGAATATTTGTGTGAAATTTAGTAAGAATCAGATAAAAATTGTGGATTTGTATAAAGGATATACAGGCTGATAAACAGACACACACACAAACATCTTGCCTTATACATATATATATTATCGACTTTCTGCACTATTGTAAGAACTGCAACCTTGAAACTTCTGAATATCGTTTGTTATGTCTTCGTCTATGAGTGTATCAAATTTGATTAAAATCGGACCACTCCTTCTATAACCAGATTTTTTCGATTATCGATTTTCGATATTTATCGGGGTTACCTCGACTCAAAACCTAGCTAAGAACACTCGCAGACGCTTATAGTACAACTGTGTAAATTTTCAAGAAAATCAGTTCAGCCGTTTCGGAGTCTATAGGTAACGGACACACACACATACAAACAGACAACGTTCCATTCATAAATAAGTTTAGATTAGATTGCCTTATATATATATATATATATATATATATATATATATATATATATAATCGATTTTCTGCACTATTGTAAGAACTGCAATCTTAAAAATTCTGAATATCGTTTCTTATGTCTTTGTCTATGAGTGTATCAAATTTGATTAAAATCGGACCACTACTTCTATAACCCGATTTTTTCGATTATCGATATTTATCGGGGGTACCTCGACACAAAACCTAGCTAAGAACACTCGCAGACGCTTATGGTACAACAGTGTAAATTTAATATATATATATATATATATATATATATATATATATAATCGATTTTCTGCACTATTGTAAGAACTGCAACCTTGAAACTTCTGAATATCGTTTGTTATGTCTTTGTCTATGAGTGTATGAAATTTGATTAAAATCGGGCCACTCCTTCTATAACTTAACACACCCAAAATGTTAGGAACTTAGTAATCTTCTACTGAAATCTGACTTATTAGTATTAGCGAGTTTTAATTTAGAAGCTTTTTAAATCAAACTTTGTTTTGTTTACTCAGTGCATCTTTTTAAAAGAAAACTGAAATATTTATACCCTAAGAGTGAGTAGAGTTTGAGAGACATTTGGCTATTCATCGGGTCGCTTGTTTCTTAAGGCACCTGATATTTGAAGGTTATTATAACCTTTGAATTCTACTGAAATACGAGGTTTCTTTCTGGAAGTTGTAAAAACTCCCCAAGTAGAAAACACGTCCTTTTGAATGACACAATGCCCGTCAGTCAAATATGTTTCTATTGTAGAAAAGTATGGTAGCCTATTGGTGCTAAATTAGAGCGATAAGATCTATAAAATGAAGTGATATGTTGATCTAAAGTATTCACTTGATAATTTTCGATCTATGCTATTAAAACTGAGGGAATTACGCGAAAGAAAAGTGATAAAAATTTTCTTGTAAAAGAAATCCTTCTCTGATCAATGGGCTACGATCTTATTTATAAACATGCGTAAATAAGACTGCAAACGTAGTTATTAGATGAAGTTTGACGTTCAATTTTTCGTTGTATAATGACCCATCTATGATAAGGAAAGAGTTGGATTAAGTGCATTGGCAAGGAAGGGAAGTATTTTCCAAAATAAATATTTGTTTTGTAAAATAATTTTCTTTACGGCATTACTGAAAACATCGGATCCTGTTCGATTACCAAAGTTAAGCAACGTCGACCCCTATCTTAGATGAGGGTCGACTTAGGACTTCGATGAGGGTAAGACTTAGGTGGGGCACCGCTGAGGAACACCGGGTACTGCAAGCAACCTCTTATAATCCGAAATATGTTTTGGTTTCAAATAACTCACAAAGGGTTGATAAGCCGTAAATAACAACAACAACAAATGAATAACTATTTGTCTATATTTCTGAAATGAGGTAGTATTTACATTATTCGGACTATTGTCCTCATCTTTGTTACCATTTTCAGGAGTCATTACACCTAAAACCAACCTTCTGTTAATAATTATTGTCTACCCATTTAAATATTCTATTATCCCACTATGTACTATCCAGACAATATTAAAAAGTGCATGACTAGACATCAAGCCATCCTGCTTCCTTTCGCGACACAGATCTTAAAACTCCATAGTTACATAATTCTCATTTTTGATTGAACAATATTGACACATCTAAAATCATTTTCTCCAACTACCTTTTTGTTTAAATCATTTCACTCCAAGCAAGTCATTCCACTGCCACTATAGCGCAGGGGGTTACAGAAGGGAAGGTGCTGAGAGAGCGATTGGATATAGGAAATGTCAGAAGAAGGGTGATAGACGAGTAAAGAGGTACATAGGAAGAGTGTTTGAGAGAATGGGTGCGAGTGTGTTAGGAGGTGTCTATTGACCTTACATTTAAACTCCTGGAGATTGTAGCTGTCGGGGAAGTAAGTATGCGGAAGGGAATTACATAGCGGAAAGATCGAGAAAAGAAGCTGTTGGAGTAGAAATTGCGGTTACATTTTATCAGTTTTACTGTAAAAGGGTGGGACCTAGTTGCTAATCTAGCATCTCGTGCAAATTTGTACCTAGGGGGCACCAGTGATCTAGAACCTAGGGGGCACCAGTGATCTAAGTTCATTGGAGCAGAAGCCGTGAAAGTATTTATAGAAGAGGCTAAAGTCAGCCAAGTCGCTATCGATCACATTACAGATTCTCCGTTGTATTTTGTCAAAAACCCCGAGGAGAATAGCAGGGGCACCCGACCTGATGTGGCAGCGGTATTCAATACGCGGGCGGATGATAGATTTATATATGTACAGGATAGATTCAAACGGCCCTGCACAGAAAACCGACTTTCATAGCAGCGGATTTAGCAATGGATTCGATATAGTCATTCCACTTGAGGTCCGCTGAGAGTGTGAGGCCAAGCAGGCGTAGTGTTTTACTCTCTGGGAGGAAATCCTGTTCCATGTTAATGGGAGGTAGGTGCGGTTGTCTATGTTGGTTAATTGACAGCAGCTTCGTTTTGGAAGAATGGAAATTTACGAGCCATTTCTTACCCCAATCCACCACGGATTGGAGGTCCTTTTCAAGCTCGGCAGCGAGGTTCGCCTTGTCGCCCACACTAGATTTTTGATCGAGGCGAGAGTAAACTGTGGTGTCATCGGCGTACATGCCTACTGGGGATGTTATGGCATCGGGGAGATCATTGATGTAGATCAGAAAGAGCGTAAAACCTAGGATAGAGCCTTGAAGGACACCCGCGTTTGTAGGGTAGTTCTGGGAGGCATGTTCGTTTAATACCACCTTCAATGTGCGGTTAGAGTGGAATGACTGGATTAGGTCCAACAGTTATACAATAGCTTCGCAGTTTTCGTACAAGGCCAGCATGCCAGACTCTGTCGAACGCTTTAGAGATATCCAAAGCAACGGTTCGGGCTTCACCATTCTTGTCGAGAGCCTGGTATATACTCGGTCATGGTCGTTAGCATAACAGCAGTAGACCTGGTGAAGCGGAAGCCATACTGTTTGTCCGAGAGGAGCCTGTGGGCTGTGAAATGCTGAACGACCTCGGCGTTGATAATGGCTTCGAACACTTTGCCAAAGACCGGAAGAAGGCTGATAGGCGGTAATTTGCGGGGTCCGAGGGTTCTCCAGTATTCTTAAATATAGGAACTACAAAAGAAAACTTCCAACAGGTAAGAAAGCAGGAAGAAGATAGGCAGAAGTTGTAGAGATTAGAAACGACAGAGGAGATTTCAGGAGCACATTTCTTCAAGACTATGATTGGGATTCCGTCCCCACCGCTCGCTTTGTGAGGGTCAAGTTTTGAGATTATGTTAGAAATCAGCGAGGGCGTGACGTGGACGTCATTCAGTTGAGCCTCAGTTCTAGGTGGGAAGTCAGGTATATAAACTCAAGACGAATCCAGTCTCGAATTGGTAGAGAATCTACGCACAAAGCATTCAGCCTTGTACGCTGAGGAGGTGAAGACCTCAAATTCATTGATTAGTGGGGATATTGAGGACTTACTCTTGTTAAGCACGCTTTTACATAGACGCCAGTAGTCTTTGGCGCCGAACTTAGAGGATGCTATGCGTTGCTTCATTCTGGCACAAACAACATCTTAGCTTCGTTAAGTATCTTTTTACACTTATTACGAGCTGAGGCGAAAAGATGCCTGTTTTGGTCCGACGCGTGCCTACGATAAAGCCAGAAGAAGTGATTCCGGTGGGCAATGGCGGCCGAGCAAGCGGGCGAGAACCAGGAAGACGAATGAGATTTAAGCTGAAATTTCCTGGCAGGGATGAAAGCATCGATGCCAGCCTTAACCCAGGAGGAGACCTCGGATGCACAGTCTTCGACTGGAAGACTAAAAAACTTTTTGTTCCAAGGGACGCCACAGAGGAAGTCACAGAACGAATCCCAGTCTGCTCTTTGGTAGCAGTAGGATATTCTGCTGGTCTGGGATTCTCGGGTAGTGGGGGAGTAGAATGAGATGTTGACGGAAACTACGGCGTGGTCAGAGTTTCCGATAGGGTAGAGCTGTCTGGTAGTACAAGAGTCTGGGATGGAAGTGAAGCAGAGGTCTACTAGCGAGTCCCTTCCGATAGGGCTATTGAAGAAACCCGTGGGGAAATCCACCACTTGCGTAAGGGATTGGGAAATTGAAAAATTAATGGTGTGGACACCAGTAAGGCCGGTGACAGAGTTCTCCAGCCACTTGGTGTGGTGGACGTTAAAGTCACCAAACACAAATATGTGGGCGGATGGATGGGAAGAAATGACCTTGGCGATATTGTCAGAGATGCTGTCAAGTACCGAACAGTCAGAGGAGGAGGAAGAGCGGTAAAGGAAGAAGAGATAGCTAACCGAGCTTAGAAGTGAGAGACGGAAGCACATGAAAGAATGGTCCAGGGATTCAAGAGATGTCACCTTAGCTAGGGGGAGGTGTTCGTTGACATACACCAAGCCCATGCATATGGACATTGGAGTCCTTCCTGAAAAGGGGAAGGTAACCAGGAACTTAAACCTCATAAGAGGGGATAGAAGGGTCAAGGTTAGTTTCACATAGGGCTAAGATATCAGGTGAGTTAGTTTTAAGGAATGATTGTACGCTGTAAAAGTTAGTGCGATTAGTGAAAGAGAAGCAGACAGGTTTGGGCGTCTTCTGACTAGCTGGTTTGGTTTTGCTATTTTGTTTTTTTATAGTGTTTCAGTTGAGGAGAGAGGTCTAGAGTAGAATCAATCGGTCACTGTTTGCAGCATGTGAGGGATGGAAACTGGCGCAGCCTGCAACATAATGTGGCCTCGGGGTTGCCCACCGGAGGTTAATGCAGGGAAATAAACTTTAGAAAACTGAGTGCATGGTCATCAGCAAAAGATACAGCCCAAAAGGCCAAATACAGGTGGGGGATAACAGAATCAAACAAGTACAAGAATTTAAGTACCTAGGAAGTGTTCTAACAGGAGATGGAAAGTGCGACACGGAGATCCGAAGGCGAATTGGCATGGCCAAGTACGCGTTCCAGAAGATGAACAAAATACTAACACACAGGAAAATCTCAATAGAAACGAAGAAAAGAGTGCTAGACTGCTATGTGATGTCAGTTCTTCAATACGGCAGTGAATGCTGGACAATATCATCGAAAATGAGGACAAAACTGGAAGCGGCCGAAATGTGGTTCTACAGAAGGATGCTACGGATATCGTAGACTGAGCATACAAGCAACAACGAGGTGTTAGAATGGCAACAAAAGGAAATTGATGCTGAGCATCAGGAAGAGACAACTGAAGTTCCTGGGACACGCAATGAGGAAGGAGAGCCTGGAGAACCTGATACTGACTGGACAGATAGAAGGAAGGAGAGACAGAGGAAGGCAGCGGATAACATATTTGCAGGGCCTGATCAGGTGGATGACGGAACGGGGGTTGCCAGGAGCAACAGGAGCAAACATACTAAGAGCCACAAGGGATAGAGAGACGTGGAGAGCCATGATCGTCTACGTAAATCCGGTGTTATAGATCGCAACGTCTCAATGATAACCGAGGCAATGACGGGTTGATTAACTCCCATTTTGTCAACCTCATTCCGAAGGTCGGTGTACTCTTTAGCTTGTCAATTTCTTTGGCTACGATGATGACGATAATGATGATTATATTACTACCACCACCACCATCACCACTACCGCCACCACCCGTTGCTTTTGAACGATTGTATTTTTGACACTGCGTCTGTGACGTCACTGACCTTTTTCGTTTAATGCATTTTATACTTCTTAATTGCTTGTATTTATTTTCTCTTTCACTCTTTATTCTTTCTCACTTTCTTCTTCTTCTCTTTTTATCTTATTTTCCTTCTTCTTCTTCTCCTCCTCCTTTTTCTTCATCTTCTTCTACTCCCTCTTTCTTCTTTTTCATATTTTCCACCGTTTTCTTCTTTTCCTCCTCCCTCTTTTTTCTTTTTCTTCTTCTTATTCATTTTCATTTTCTTCTCCTCCTTCTCTTCTAACTCCTTATACTGCTCCTCCTCTTTTTTCTTCTTCTTCTCCTCCTCCTCCTCCCCTCCTCCTCCTATTTCTTTTTCATATTCTTCTTTTCTTTCTTCTCCTCCTCTTCTTATTTTTAATTTTTGCTCTACTTTTTTCTTTTTTTCTCTTTCTCTTCCTACTCATTCTTATTTTCTTCTACTCCTTTTTCTTCATCTTCTACTCCTCAATCCTTCTTTTCTTTTTTCATATTCTTCTCCTCTTTCTTTTCCTCCTCCTCCTCCTTTTTATTTTTGCTCTTCTTTTTTTCTTTTTTCTCTTTCTCTTCCTACTCATTCTTATTTTTTCTTCTCCTCCTTTTTCTTCATCTTCTACTCCTCAATCCTTCTTCTTTTCTTTTTTCATATTCTTCTCCTCTTTCTTCTTCTCTTCCTCCTATTTCTTCTTTTTCTTTTTCATTTTCATCTTCTCTTCCTGCTCCTTTTTATTCTTCTACTCCTTTTTCTTTATCCTCTTCCCTCTTGATCGTCCTTCTCCCTTTTCATCTCCTTCTCCTCTCTCCTTTCTTCTTCTTCTTATTTTCCTCCTCCTTCACCTTCTCCCCCTCCTCCTTTGTTTACACATTTTCTTCAACACTAGGCTCCTGTTATAATTGCAATTATTAATTTTCTGTGCTTCGAAAGAATTCAATTTGCATAAAATTAAAGAGAAATCATTTTGAAAAGCGACTAAAATGTCTTTTCTTTCTGTTCAAAGAAAAAACGACCAACAATAAAAAAGCAACAGTGGCAATTGCTATGGCAACGGCTGCAACAACAACAGAAAATAAACAAACAAGCAGATGAAAAAGATGTCCTATGTGACGAAAAAAAAATTGGCTATCCACTTCAATTTATATAAACGGACCAAGATAAATACGTTGATACTTTGAAAAGATGCTTAGACAATTCAATAATATCTATAGAATCGACAATACATTCCTAATATAATTCCTATAATATTTAAAGTATCGGCAATAGATATTCCTATAATATCTATACAATGAGCAATATTCATTTCTATAAGAAAGAAAGAAAGAAAGAAAGAAAGAAAGAAAGAAAGAAATGTTTAACGTCTCTTACTTCTTCTTCTTCTTTTTCTTCTTCTTCTTTTTCTTCTTCTTCTTTTTCTTCTTGTGCCGTGTTCCTTCAGGACGAAGGCGATTATGGACTTCCACTTGGCCCTGTCTCTTGTCGCTCTCAATATTTTTTCTCTTAGTATCTCTCCCAAACTCCGCTCCGCCATCCACTAGCTCAGACCTATCAAGTATGTCTTGCGCTGATTTCCCCTGTCTCTCTTTCCTTCTATCCGTTCTGTATTTGAGTATTAAATTCTCCAGGCACTATTTCCTCATTACGTGTCCAAGGAACCTCAGCTGTCTCCTCCTGGTGTTATGTATTAGTTTTCTTCTCGTTTGCATCCTCTCCAACACTTCATCGTTGCTCACGTGCTCGGTCCATTGTATCCTCAGCATTCTTCTGTAGAACCACATTTCTGCTGCCTCAAGCCTCTCCTTCATCCTTGATGAGATCATCCAACATTCACTTCCATACAGAAGGACAAATATCATACAGAAATCCAGAACTCGTTTCTTTGTTTCCAATGACATTTTCCTGTCACTCAGTATTCAGGTTAGCTTCTGAAATGCGCAATGCACTATTTCTGTATGTTTGCGCAGGTAGACAAAAGACATATCTACTTGGCTTCAGTGAGAAAATGAGAGATAGAAAAATGATAGAAATATGTAACGTCTGTTTTAGTGAAATGAAATGAATTGTATAGTTCCAATCTTTTCATTTGTACTTCTTTACTTCTTAAAATAATGACCAGCATTTTTATTTATGAAGCTTATTGAAATATATTTGCTAAAGTTGATGAGCTCAATATTTAGGTACTAGCAGTATAGCCCGGCGTTGCTCGGGTGTAATGAAAGCTTTAAAACTAATCCATGTTCCTGGAGCTCAGACTCTTTGGACGTTGGCACGAAACACTAAAAAGCAATAGTTGTTTTCAGTTAAAGCGAAACCGTAGACTGAAAGAAAAATGAATGGATGTAAGTCAAATTTTGATTTCCTGGTATCGATATCAAATGAGTTTTTTTCGTCGTAAACTGAATTTTGAAGGCTAAATAAGTCCTCTGAGTAAATGGCATCATGGCTGAGACTAAGAACTACAATTATACCTACTTAGAGCCAAACTCGAAGCAAAAACTAAAATAAAAGGGCTGAAAAAATAGACATACAGGTAGATAAACAGACACAGACACACACACACACCTTGCCGTTTATATATATATATTATCGATTTTCTACACTATTGTATGAACTGCAACCTTGA
This sequence comes from Ascarosepion bandense, assembly GCA_037127315.1. NCBI lineage: Eukaryota > Metazoa > Mollusca > Cephalopoda > Sepiida > Sepiidae > Ascarosepion > Ascarosepion bandense. Next base: position 1,473,170 of record JBBBDQ010001578.1, read on the forward strand.
AACTTCTGAATATCGTTTCTTATGTCTTTGTTTATGAGTGTATCAAATTTGATTAAAATCGGACCACTCCTTCTATGACCCGATTTTTTCGATTATCGATTTTATCGGGGGTACCGCGACACAAAACCTAGCTAAGAATTCTTGCAGACGCTTATAGTACAACTGTGTAAATTTTCAAGAAAATCGGTTCAACCGTTTCGGAGTCTATAGGTAACGGACACACACACACACACACACACACACACACACACACACACACACACACACACACACACAGACAAAGTTCCATTGATAAATAAGTTTAAATTTTTTTTTTTTAATCATTTCACCCCGAGCAAGGCGGAAACGCCACTGATGTGCAGGGGGCTACATAAATGTAAAAAGATTAATTAGAAAAGAGTGAGGAGTACAAACTAGTTAGAAAGGAACAATAGAAAGCTGAGAAAGCAGGTGCGATGACATATAGATAGATGGAGAGAAAGGGAGGGTTACGCCTCCTCGGACTTACCCTGTTCTCAGACCTCAAATGGAACCACTATATTGAATCCATAGCAAAATCTACTGCTAAGAAGGTTGGGTCACTATGTCGATCCAGGATGTTTTTTCCACCTGAATCCATCCTGCATATATACAAGTCAACCATCCGTCCGTGCATGGAGTACTGCTGTCATTTATGGTCAGGTGCCCCTGCCGTTCTCCTCAGTGTTCTTGACAGGCCCCAAAGGAGAGTGTGTAATGTGATAGGTACTGATCTGGCGACTCGACTGCAGCCACTTCCCCATCGTCGAAAGATGGCCTCCCTTTGTCTGTTTCATGCGATAAGAAAATTTCTATGGATATGTTACTATCTTAAAATTCATTATGATCTTGTTCAGTAATTAACTGGAGAATTAAGACTAATTTTCTTCTTCTTCTTCTTCTTCTTCTTCTTCTTCTTCTTCTTCTTCTATATGCCTATATAATAATGGCTTTCCACGTTTCCTCATCCTTGGTTGCTTTTAGCACACTTTGTTCTGTTACACTGTTACACCTCGTTCCGTCATCCAGCTGATTAGACCCTTCAAATATATTATCCGCTGCTTTCCCCTGTCTCTCTTTCCCTCTGTCTGACCTGTTAGTATCAGATTCTCTAAGCCTTCCTTCCTCATTACATGTCCTAAGAACTTCAGTTGTCTCTTCCTGATGCTCAGTATTAATTTCCTTTTCGTTTTTATCATTGAGGTTTTTCTATCTGTTCCTTGTGGCCTACTTTGTCGAACGCCTTGGCATACAGAAATTTCAAATGGGAAAACCGATAAGATTTTCACGGGATCAAACTGGTATTTTAAAAGAATAATGAGCATAATAAAATTATGTTATTTACCTTGTGACTTGCTATTAAAAATGTCTTAAATATGACGGTTGACAATTACCTTAAGCACCATGTGAAGGAATATATATATTTGAATTTTTATTTGTTTAACATTATTATTTTTTAATGGATACTCGTCTAAAGACGGCACCTTGAAGATATGAAGTTTTGATTCCTGCCGGAAAATAGATATTTTCCAAACGATTTCTCAAGCGATTAAGGCCAGTGAAAATTATAATGTTTTTTTTTAATCATATCACCCCGAACAAGGCGGTAACGCCACTGATGTGCAGGGGGCTACGTAAGAGTCAAAATATTGGAAAAGAGAAAGCCGGAAACCACATCATAAACAGGTAACAAGGGATGATCCTCTACACTTGTTCAATAGACGTGGGTGGAGTGTGAACCGGGCGATAGTTTAGTCTATCTACTCCAATTGAAGGGATGTGCGTTGTGGTACAGTGGATATCGGCTCGGAACGAGAAACCGGGCAGCCGAGTTCGAATTCCAGTTGAATCCATTGTATTCACTTACGCGCAAATACCCTTGGGAAAGGTATTAATCTGTCTCTTCCTTCCAGTTATGGGTTAAATAACAGGACAGATTGGGTTCTATAGCCTTGGTCGGCAACCAGTCTACCGCAGAAAGCAATGGCAACCTACTGCGGGATAATATTCTGCCCAGTCAGTCATGTCTCTTTCGAGACATGATCGCCCAAGCGTGTATCACGTATGGCACTTTAACTGACTGACTCCAATTGAAAAAAAAAAAAGAAAGAAAAGTGAAAAGATTGGAAATGAGAAACCTGGAAACCAAATCTTAAACAGGGAACAAGGGATGAACCTCTACACCTGTTCAATAGACGTGGGTGGAGTGTGAACTGGGCGATAGTTTAGTCTATCTACTGCTATATAAAATAAAGAAACAGACTTTCTGCTCAAATATGAGTATTCATTAAGATAAAATAATTTTAAGAAAATAAAAATACAAATATGTCGGCTAATGTAAATTTCGTAAATTTCCGCATAATTCCGTAATATTGTCTTCAGTTGAGTTTGTTTGCATTCGGTACAATCTGAGCAGATATTAATCGTCCGATAAAAAGAAATCAGAAGACAATAACAATAAACTGCAAACACATTAAAGAACTAACCTGATAATCATGCTAAAATAACAAAATCGATAATATATATATATATATATATATATATATATATATATATATAAGGCAAGATGTTTGTGTTGTGTCTGTTTATCTGCCTGTACGTCTGTATTTTTTTTAGCCCTTTTGTTTTACTTTTTGATTCGGGTTTGGCTCTAAGTAGGTATAATTGTAATTTTCTGTCTCAGCCATGATACAATTTACTCAGAGGACTCATTTAGCCTTCAAAATTCAGTTTACGACGAAAAACTTTATTTGATATCGATATCGATTACATCCATTCATTTTTCTTTCAGTCTCCGGTTTCGCTTTAAATGGAAACAACTATTGCTTTTTAGTCTTTCGTGCCAACGTCCAAAGAGTCTGAGCTCCAGGACCATGGATTAGTTTTAAAGCTTTCATTACACCCGAGCAACTCCGGGCTATACTGCTAGTATATATATATATATATATACACATACATGCACTAGGTGCGATTGGTAAATTGTCGCATTTATTTTATTATTTCAAATGTTATTTAGGCTGAGTCTGAGCTCCAGGACCATGGACTAGTTTTAAACTATACTGCTAGTGTTTTAATATTTTTACTGAAACATCTTTCAACACTCGCATCTGTTTTGGGGAATTTTCATAATGTGATCAGTTGCGACTTTTGAATATATTGCTCGCAGATGTTTTGCGATGATGGAATTTAGAACATCGTAGACAGTTTTTCATTTGCGTTTCAAGAGAATTGGTGTTTCCCATCTTTGTTTCAAAAATTCTTCTGTGCGATGAAAAACGAAAATAAATCTACAAAATGATGCACCTGTTAAAAACTATCCTTCACATGTTGTAAAGTGTTAAGTGCTGTTAGAGAAAGAAGTTACTATTTGACTGTTTTTTTGGGTATGAATCTAATGTGCTCACTTCCAGCTTCATAGCCATATATCTTTTTTCTTCAAATGCAAATGTAAGAAAAAACAAAAAAAAGCAACAAAAAAAAGAAAAACAAAAAGAAGTGCAATTTTTAGCTCTTCCAATTTTTCCAGAATAATTGTGCACCATTGTGCACCATTAATGAGTTTTCATTTCTCTGCTACCCCGACCACATGAATTTAAGCGATTGGCTTCTCGGTCCTACCCTTTTACCGTGGAATCTTTCCTAACAACAATCAGAATCGATGACGCTAGTTACCTGGAGAGTGACTCACTCTCTCAACTGACCTGAAGTGGAATGACTACGTCGAATCCACAGCTGAATTTACTGCTAAAAAGATTAGGTCATTGTTTCGGGCTGAAATCTTTTTCTCATCAGAAACCATCTTACACATTTACAAATCTACCATTCGTCCGCGCATTGAATAATGTTGCCATATGTGGTCGGCTACTAGTGCTATCCACCTTGAGGTTCTCGACAATATCCAAAGAATAATCCAAAATCCAAAGGAGGATCTGCAGTGTAAACTGTCTTGACTTGGCATCTCGACTTCAGACATTTTCCCACCGACGTGTTGGACCTTTCCTCTGTTTTTTACACAAATATTTAAGTTGGCATATATATATATATATATATATATATATATATATATATATATATATATATGTATAGTTTATAAAGGAAAACTCAACACGTCATATTAGTCATAAACTATAGTTCATTTCAATGAGCTTAACTAGCTCATATCATCAGACTCTTTTACAATATTTCCTCCATCTGGCATAAAATTTCTGCTGGAATGAACGTTTTCTTAAAATGAAGAGAGGACATAATAGAAATGATAATAATAATAATAAACATAAGATTACAAACAAATAAATAAATGACAGTAAATGTCAGGGGAAAGAGGAAAGGAAGGAAGGAAGGAAGGAATGGGAAGGAATAGAGAAGAAAGAGATAGAGTCCAGTTCCAAATAAGGGTAGTATCCGTTGGAAGTTATTTTGACTGTCTTAGATGGCATGACCTCTGAAAAAAGAAAATTCCCCTGACTTTTAGGTCAACCCACTTACTTATATTAACATTTATCCACATATACCTATGTGTATATTCCCACATATACTTACAATTTGATTTTATTTAAGTTTACATATCGACTGATTTCTTTTTTTTATTTTTTTTTATCTTTTTACGTCTTGGCGTTTTCATACTCACATAAATATACGCTTCATAGGCGTAGGGCTTTCGTGCGCCCACGTATTGCGGTGTATATACGCACTCCCATATCACGTTAAATAAACTGTCGTATTCTCAATCTCGCATATATTCATATACACGAGATATATATGAGATAATTAGGTACATATTTAATCCCATATACCCAAACACAATTATATATATATATATATATATATATATATATATATATATATATTCGACTAATTTGTCATTAGACGAGCATCTTACTACTGAGCTATATGCGTAACAGCGGGGACAGGCACCTTTCACTGTAGGTTATTTACAGGATATAAACAAATCCCGGTGACTGAGAGTGTTCAATTTGATAGCTGAACCAAACTGTGTTCAATTCAGTAACCACAGAACGTAGCGTAAAGCCAAAGGTAGTCACCGTTAACATGAAATCTACCCCACTCTAAAGTGCTCTATATACTAGCGAGATTACCGGCGAGAATATTCGACAACTCATGTTAGAAACTTATGCGTTCTCCAATAGATTTCAAACCCGTGTCCCTAAGGAGAAAACATGATTAGATTTATGGTAAGAGCAGTTTAAGACACGTCAGGTTTATATTCTGTCGGAGGAGATACACAAAAGTATGAACGATGGCACATAAGAAAAAATCCGTAAATACAGAGATCGATAAGTTCATGAACGTTTCTCAAATAGTGAATGAATCAGTCACTGAATATGGCCATTGTTTGAAACAGACAGCTAGATATTAAGAGTTTAAAATGTAACTGCAATTTCTATTCTGACAGCTTCTTTTCTCGCACTTTCTGCCTGTGGAGTTTCCTTCCATATACTTGATTCCCCAACAGCTGCAATCTCCAGGAATTTAAATGTAAGGTCAATAGACACCTCCTATCACACTAACTCGCATCCATTCTCTCAAGCTCTTTTTTCCATCTACCCCACCCCATTCTCGGTATTCTTATCCGTCTATTACCCTTCTCTTGACATTTCCTGTAACTAACCCCTCTTTCTTATCACTTTCCCGATGTAACCCCCTGCACAACAGGGGCAGTAGAATGCCTTGCTTGGGGTGAAATAATTTTAAAAAAACTGGGATCAGAAAACCAGGCTATTAAAGAGGATTTGATTCAAATGAAATTTATTCTTCTTCTTCTATGTGCCCTGTCCCTTCAGGACGTAGGCGATCATGGTTCTCCACGTCTCTCTATCCCTTGTGTGTTAGTACTTTACTCAACTTCTGGAACGCGTCCTTTGCCATGCCAATTCGTCTTCGGATTTCTGTGTCGCACTTTCCATCTCCTGTTAGAACACTTCCTAGGTATTTAACGTCCTTTAAAAATAGGACCGTCGACAAATGACATTTATGCGTTTACAATTGGTAAAGTTGTCACTTCAACATCGTGTCGAATTTGTTCATCAACAATAACTGGTTAAAAAAAATTCGGCCGTGAAACAAGCGTTAAGGATTTTATTTTCACAAAATGGAATTCCAGAAACGATAGTATCTTACAACACTCCAGAATTCCGTGACGAGGTACTATGGCTGAAGAAAATTGGATGCAAACCATATAAAACCCTACCGTAACATCCGCAATTCAACGGACCAGCAGAAAGGATGGTACAAGCTGTTAAAACGGACTGAAAATATGCCTAGAACAGAATGACAAAATAGAAACAGTTCTTCCTATATTGTAGCTAAGTTATAGGACAATACCACAGGCTTGAAACTCGAAAATCCCGTCCGCCTCTTTGGTAGATAAATTAGAGCCCCACTCACGATGTCATATGTCACTAAGAAAAACTATGGTATAAAAAAATAGTGAATCTAATCTACAAGGGGTGAGATTCTTAACGCAAAGTGGACAGAAAACTATGGTAATAGAAAAAACTATGGTAATAGAAAAAACTATGGTAATAGAAAAAAAAAATGGGATTTTAGTGCTTGCAGTGCAAGTTATATTGCAACATGATGGCAGTGAATAAGTGTATAGTGAGCTTGAGACTAATGAAGGCGAAAGGGTCATGTCAACACAAGGCAAACATGATAGTGAAATCATGAGCAGTACAGGCGCTGAAGATGAACAATTGTTGGAGGAACATTCTTATTCTTTTTTTTTTAATCGTTTCACCCGGAGCAAGGCGGTACCTCCACTGATGCACAGGAGGCTACATAAGAGCAAAAGTTTAGGCAAGAGGAGAGTGATGAAAAAGACGGACCAGTTACAGTGGGTGTCAGAGAAAGGGCAAGAGAAGGATGGAAAAACAAGTGTGAAGACAGTTGCGAAGGTAGAGAGAAAGACAAAGAACAAGATAGAACAAGATATATAGGGTGATGTAGAAAGAACTGGAGTTAAGTGGATAAGAGATGGGTATTGGCCTTGCATTTAAATACCTGGAGGCTGTAGCCGTCAGGAAAGCAAGTATACGGTAGGGTATTCCACATGCGGGAAGTGCGAGAAAAGAAGCTATTGGAGTAGAATTGTCGGTAATTGGTGGGGCCTTATTTCCAGTTTGGTTGCACGAGTAAATTTTAGTGGCGGGTGCAACAGTGATTTACGTTCGTCGGACCAGAAGCCATGAAAATGTTTGTAGAATAGACAGAGGGAAGCCACATCCCGCCGGTGAGAAAGTGGCTGGAGTCGAGCTGCCAAGTCGGGGCCTATCATATTACAGAATCTCCTTTGAAGCCTATCGAGAACACTGAGATGAACAGCAGGGGCGCCTGACCAGATATGACAGCAGTATTCTATGCACGGACGGATGGTTGATTTTTATATGCGCAAGGCTATAGAACCCAAGCTGTCCTGTTATTTGGTTCTATTATATTATTAAGTAGTAATTAGTGGGGGATCAGTTTATTACTTCATAACAATTTAAAACTAATACCCCACTTTATGCCTAGTAGAAGCCTTAATCATGTTTTCAACTATTATATTCAGTCAGTCAGTTAAGTGCCACAAGTGATACACGCTTTTGGCGGTCATGTCTCGAAAGACACATGACTGACTGGGCAGATTATTCCGCAGTAGATTGCCATTACTTTCTACGGTAGACTGGTTGCCAGCCAAAGCTATAGAACCCAATCTGTCCTGTTATTTGACTCATAGCTAGAGGGGAAAGAGATGTATTATATTATTATGATGTATTTATATATTGAGATGTATTATATTATTAAGTAGTAATTAGTGGGGAATCAGCTTATTACTTCATAAATATATAAAACTGATCCCCCACTTTATACCCAATAGAAGCCTTAATCATGTTTTCAACTATTATATTTAGTCAGTCAGTTACATGATATAAATATATTTTTTAATCTATGGTTTTATTTTATAACTTTTAAATGTATATCCTTTAAAAATTTTGCTAAATGTGTCGTGATATTTTTATTCGCCCCTAGGTATTGACATTGCATTTAAATTCCTGGATGTTGTAGTCGCCAGGAAAGCAAGTATACAAAAGGGAGTTCCACAGGCGGAAATTGCGAGAAAAGAAGCTGTTGGAGTAAAATTCACGGCTGCATTTGGTTGATCTAACTGTAAGTTGGTGGGACCTTGTTGCCAGTCTGGTTGATCGAGTAAATTCTTGTGGCTTTAAGTTCGTCGGAGCAGAAGCCATGAAAATATTTGTAGAATAGACAGAGGGAAGCCACATCCCGCCGGCGAGATAGTAGCTGGAGTCGAGCTGCCAAGTCGGGACCTATCACCTATCTCATGGAAAAGGAGGAAGATAGTGAGGAAACGAAGAGATAAATCTTCTTCGGTAAGGGGAGATGAGACATAGGAAGTCCCCAAGAGCAGAGATAGCTATTACCCATGAGGCAGTTAAGTACCTACTACTTCTCATGAGATGAAACACTGCATAACAACAAGGTTAGTTGACTTATCTTGGGAATATTTCTCTCGTCCTGTCGATCAGGATTTTCTCATTTAGTCAGGGTACACTTTCAGACGATTAAGTCCTTAAAAATTAATTATAATATATATATATATATATATATATATATATATATATATAGTGTATCGAGGCAGCAGATTTTCTAAACATATACTGTTAAATATAAGAGACAATGAATGTCTATTATGTTTAATCATGAGCCGTTCTAAACATCGTATTTTGGCTTGAATTTCAGGTGAAAATAAAGACAAAAATTCTCCAACATTTGGATATTTTTTTTATTATGCTGGTTCTAAGCTTTTGGCTCACATGAGCCATCTTCAGAGAGGTTACAGGGTCGTTAACATAAAGACATCCACCATCAAAGATGATTTCATTTTCTGTTGACATAAGACACTGCCAAGCAACGATAACAGTCATCGAATAGCATTTTATTATGTTGGTTCTAAGCTTTTGGCCGATGTGATCCGAAAGTTTAGAACCAGCATAATGAACAAATATCCAAATGTTGGACAATTTTTGTCTTCATTTTCAATACGATGTTCAGAACGTTTCATGATTAAACATAATAGACATTCATATCGTTAGTTAGTTAGTTTTGGTCATAATTAAATTAGACCAGTACACAGTTGTATTAAAAAGTGTTCAATACAATTATATTAATTATATTATAAAACTTTTGAATATTTGTTCATTTTAAAATGAGTTTAACCCCTTTCCAAATCACACACACACACACACACACACACACACACACATATATATATATATATATATTTGGCGGGGTAAGTAAATAATACTATTTACATCGAGCCCTCCACCGGAATTATTTTTAATATTAATAAAATTTATATTAATAGAATCTGGTTTTGCGGTTTTATCTACAAGCTATTTCATGTTTGGATTTAATACATACATATATATATATATATATAATCTATAAACGAGTGGTTTCGCTACCTTGTTGTCTACCATGAGTGGTGTCTTCAGGTGATTTTTAATAACTGATTTTACTTTTTCTCATGGTAGAAACCAAGTAAGCGAAATAACTCATATATAAATTCAAAAGATCTACAAAATAATTCTATAGAACACTTTTTAATACAAATGCGTACTGTTCTAACCGTATTAGGACTAAAAACTAAGTATTAAACAATCAATATATATAGCTGTACTGATGTGCAGAAAAACAGGACTGCCTGTGGATATATATATTTCATTAAATAATATAGACATATTTTGTGTAATTATTTTCGTCTTAACATTCTGACGTGGGCCGAAACTATTTCGAAGTTGAAAATGTTTGGCCAGTTGGCGTATATCGACCACCTGTCTGAATTTCTTTCAACATTGAATGACTTGTTGTTTGTCCGACCGTTAATCTGAAAATCTTTGTCAACGAACAGATAATCATTTTCCCCCCAGTTTATAAAGAGAAAACAAAGGCAGCTACTTTTTTGTTACTGTTGAAATACAGCCATAAGTGGAATTCATTGACGTTAAAACAAAGAACCAGATGTTTAGTTATTAAGTATCGACATTTATTCCGTTACAATTCAGTGCTAAATACTTTTTTTGTCTCGTTCTTCTCACTTTCTGTGCAATTCTCATAGGCATTAAATAAATGCGATCTTTATTACGCAAACGCAAAGATTTTATAATCTTGTGTTTTCTAGAAAACTATCCCCTCACAGTGCTTTAGGCATGTCAAATTTGTATTTTTCTAAAAATATTTAATATTGGCCACAGATGTGCGTTGTGGTGCAGTGGATATCGGCTCGGTACAAGAAATCGGAGAACCGAGTTCAAAATCCAGTTGTATGTCCTTACGCAAAAATACCCTTGAGAAAAGTATTAATCCGTTGCGTTTCCCTTCAGCTATGGGTTAAATAGCATGACAGATTGGGTTCTATAGCTTTGGTTGGCAATCGATCTACCACAGAAAATAATGGCAACCTGTTGAGAGAAAATCTTCTGCCCTGTCAGTCTTTAGAAACATTTTTGTTAATCGTTTAACCCCAAGCAAGGCGGTAACACCACTGATGCGCAGGGGGCTACGTAAGAGAAAAAGATTAGATAGGAGGAGAGTAAAGAGAAAGACGAACCAGTTACGGGGGTGTCAGACAAGGGAGCAAGAGAAGGATAGGAATACAGGTGTGATGACAGTTGTAAAGGTAGAGAGAAAGGAAAAGATATACAGGGTGATGTAGAAAGAACTAGAGTCAAGTGGTTAAGAGATGGGCATTGACATTGCATTTAAATTCCTGGAGGTTGTAGCCGTCAGGAAAGCAAAGATATGGAAGGGAGTTCCACAGGCGGGAAGTGCGAAAAAGAAGCTAGTGGAGTAGAACTAACCACCATAGACAATCGCATCTACCTCCCATTAGCATGGGACAGGCTAGCCTCCCAGAGAGTAAAATACTACGCCTCCTTGGCCTTACACTTTCGGCGGACCTCAAATGGAATGACTATATTGAATCCATTGCCAAATCTGCTGCTATGAAAGTCGGCTCCCTGTGCAGGACCCGGAAGTTTTTCCCACCTGAATCTATTCTACACATATACAAATCTACCATCCGCCCGTGTATTGAATATTGCTGCCATATCTGGTCGGGTGCCCTTGCTGCTCTCCTTGGGCTTCTTGACAAAATACAAAGGAGGATCTGTAACGTGGTTGATACCGACTTAGCAGACCAGCTGCAGCCACTCTCTCACCGGCGTGATGTGGCTTCCCTGTGACTCTTCTACAAGTACTTTCATGGCTTCTGCTCCGATGAGCTTAGATCACTGGTGCCGCCTAAGCACGAATTTACACGAGATACTAGATTAGCAACTAGGTCCCACCCTTTTACAGTTGAACAAATAAGATGTAACCGTAATTTCTACTCCAACAGCTTCTTTTCTCGCGCTTTCCGCCTGTGGAACTCCCTTCCACAAGTCTGCTTTCCCGACAGTTACAATCTCCAGGTGTTTAAATGTAGGGTCAATAGACACCTCCTATCACACTAACTCCCAACTATTCTCAGAACACTCTCATCTACCCAACCCTCATTCTCGGTATCCTTACCCGCCTATCACCCACCCTCTGACATTTCCTTTATTTAATCATCCTTTCTCCACTCTACGTAGCCCCCTGCGCAGTAGTTGCAGTGACATGCCTTGCTCGGAGTGAAACGCTTATAAAAAAAAATGTGAATGGGTGGGACCCGGTTGCCAGCCTGGTTGCACATGTAAACTCATGTGGCAGGGGCACCAGTAACTTAAGTTCGTCGGAGTAGAAGCCATGAAAATATAAAACAGACAGAGGGAAGCCATATCCCATCGGTGAGAAAGTGGCTGGAGTCGAGCCGCCAATTTGATACCTATCACATTACTGATTCTCCTTTGGAGCCTGTCGAGAACACTGAGATGAACAGACGCACTTAACTGAATGACCAAGGTCGATATGACAATTGTGTAATTGTAGGTGATGTTGGTTACTCGTTTATCTATAAAAGCTAATTATCATTTTGCCGTTACTTACAAGCCATGGTGCAAGGGCGCCCATTAAGTGCTACATGTGATACACGCTTGGGCAATCATGTTTCTAAAGAGACATGACTGACTGGGCAGAAGGTTAACCCGCAGTAGATTGCCATTGCTTTTCGCGGTAGACTGTTTGCCAACCAAGGCTATAAAACCCAATCTGTTCTGTTATTTGACTCATATCTAGAGGGGGAAGCGATGTAATATATTATTAAGTAGTAATTAGTAGGGGTCAGTTTATTATTTCATAACAATTTAAAACTGATCCCCCATTTGTTGCTCAGTAGAAGCCTTAATCATGTTTTCAACTATTCAGTCAGTCAATTAAGTGTACGTGATACATACTTGGGCGATCATGTCTCGAAAGAGACATGGATGACTGGGCAGAAAGTTTTTCCGCAATAGGCTGCCATTACTTTTTGTAGTAGAGCGGTTGCCAGCCAAGGTTATAGAGCCCACTCTGTCCTGTTATTTAACCCATAGCTAGAGGGAAGAGACGGATTAAGACCTCCTTGAGAGTATTTGTGCATATATACAAGTCAACCATCCGTCCGTGCATGGAGTACTGCTGCCATTTATGGTCATGTGCCCCTGCCGTTCTCCTCAGTGTTCTTGACAAGCTCCAAAGGAGAGTCTGTAATGTGATAGGTACTGATCTGGCGACTCGACTGCAGCCACTTTCCCATCGTCGAAATGTGGCCTCCCTCTGTCTCTTCTATAAATACTTTCATGGCTTCTGCTCGGATGAGCTTAAGTCACTGATGCCTCCTCAACAGGTGTTTACCCGTGCAACCAGACTGGCAACTGGGTCCCACCCATTCACAGTCAGGTTAGCCAAATGCAGACGACAATTCTACCCCTGTAGCTTCCTCTCTCGCACTTCCCGCCTGTGGAACTCACTCCCGTATTCTTGCTTTCCTGACGGCTACAACCTCCAGAAATTTAAATGCAATGTTAATACTCATCTACTAACCACTGGACTCTAGCTCTCTCCCCTCCCCTGTATAATCTTCACTTTCTCCCCGCCCATGTATCTGTCATTGCACCTGCTTTCTCAGCTTTCTATTGTTCCTTTCTAACTAGCTTGTACTCCTCACTCTTTTCTAATTAATCTTTTTACATTTATGTAACCCCCTGCACATCAGTGGCGTTTCTGCCTTGCTCGGAGTGAAATGATTAAAAAAAAAAAAAGTGAATTCAGCGAATTCAACTGGAATTCGAAGTCGGCTCGCCGATTTCTTGTTCCGATCCGATATCCACCGCAACACAAGCCTAAAGATAAACATCACGGAATGCACAGGCCGCATTTTTGTTCAGTCTAGGATTAAATTACAAGAGACGGCTTATAGGGGTGAAGCATTGTCTCTTGTTTGTGGATTAGGGGATAAAGTAGTAACAGTGGCCAGCAATATTTGGAGACAAAGATTTACTTGCTAGCGACGGGCTAATATAATACTAATAATGATGCTGATAAAGATTCAATTAAATGCCATACGTGATACAGGCTTGGGCGATCATGTCGCGAAAGAAACATGACTGACTGGGCAGAAGATTATCCCGCTGTAGGTTGCCATTGCTTTCTGCGGTAGATTGGTTGCCAGCCAAGGCTATAGAACCCAATCTGTCCTGTTATTTGACTCATTGCTAGAGGAGGAAGAGATGTATTATCTTATTAAGTAGTAATTAATGGGGGATCTGTTTATTACTTCAAAACAATATAAAACAGATCCCCCACTTTATGCCCAGAAGAAGCCTTAATCATGTTTTCAACTATTATATTCAGTCAGTCAGTTAAGTTTCATGCGTGATACAGGCTTGGACGATCATGTCTCGAAAGAGACATGACTGACAGGGCGGAAGATTATCCCGCAGTAGGTTGCCATTGCTTTCTGTGGTAGACTGGTTGCCAGCCAAAAGTATAGAAACCAAACTGTCCTGTTATTTGACTCATAGCTAGAAGGGGAAGTGAGGTATTATCTTATTAAGAAGTAATTAATAGGGGATCTGTTTATTACTTCATTACAATATAAAACTGATCCCCCACTTTATGCCCAGTAGAAGCCTTAATCGTGTTTTCAACTATTATATTCAGTTAGTTAAGTTTCATACGTGATACAGGCTTGGGCGATCATGTCTCGAAAGAGACATGACTGACTGGGCAGAAGATTATCCCACAGTAGGTTGCCATTGCTTTCTGTGGTAGACTGGCTGCCAGCCAAAGCTATAGAACCCAATCTGTCCTGTTATTTAACCCATAACTGGAAGGAATAGACGGATTAATACCTTTCCCAAGAGTATTTGCACGTAAGTGAATGCAACGAATTCAACTGGAATTCGAACTCGGCTCCCCGAGTTGTCGTTCCGAGCGGATATCCACTGCACCACAACGTACGATTAGTAGCATTAAATCAGCGATACTTCTATATCCATTGAACTCGCGGATGTTGTGGGTTCCTTACCATTTCCAGAAGAGATGGACAATCGATTACTCCAACTTTCGATCAGTATGGATCACGCTAGTCTCCTAGAAAGCAATACAATGCGCCACCTCGGCCTCACTCTCTCAGACGACCTCAAGTGGAACGACTACATCGGATCAATAGCTACATCTACTTCTAGGAAGGTCTGGTCACTGTGTTTGGCCAGGAAGTTTTTTCTCATCAGAATCGACATTTGTACATATACAAATCTACCATTTGTCTGTGCATTGAATACTGCTACCATATTTGGTTGGGCGCTCCGGTTATTCATCTCGTGGTTTTCGTCAAAATCCAAAGAAGGATCTGCAATGCAATCGATTCCCATTTGACAGCTCGACTTCGATCACATTCTCACTGACGGGATGTTGCTTCTCTTTGTCTTTTCTACAAATGATGAGCTCATCCTCTGATGAGCTTATCTCTCTGGTGCTCCGTCTACACGAATTTAATTGAGCTACTAGGCTGGCAACTAGGTCCCATCCTTTTACACTCAAAACAGTCAAATGTAGCCAGCACTTTTACTCCATCAGTTTCTTTTCTCGCCTTTTCTCGCCTGTGGAACTCCCTTCCTTATACTTGGTTCCCTGATAGCAACAATCTCTAAGTGTTGAAGTGCAACGTCAATTGACATCTTTTATCTCCTTGAATCCCATTCATTTATCTCTTATTCTTTCTCCGAAAAAAACCTTTATATCGTTTCATTTTTTTCCCGACTCTCCTCTCATGTAACCCCCCTGTTTACCAGTGGCAGTATTGCCTTGCTTGGGGTGAAATCATTATAAAAATATTTATATTTATGAATAAGTTTCAATTAAATTATACCAACAGAAGTCATTCAAAATATTTAAAAGAAAAAACAATGTCTTCATGTCAGCGACAGATTGAATCATTGCTATCTCAGTCTGTTCATATCTATCTATCTATCTATCTATCTATCTATCTATCTATCTATCTATCTATCACGTCATCTGCGGACAAAACTGAGTGCTTTGCCCGCAGATTCTCATCCAACTCCACATTCGACTCGTCCGGAGTGCACTCACCCGACTTCCCTATTAGAACTGAGGCCAAACTGCGCGAAGTATATATTACCCCGACAGTAGTATCCAGAGTAATTTCAAAACTCGACCACCATAAGGCGTGTGGAGACGATGGAATCCCGGTGATAGTCCTTAAGAAGTGTGCCCCTGAACTTTCCCCCGTCCTCTCTAAACTGTTTAACTACTGCCTTTCTGCTTCCTGCTTTCCTGCATGCTGGAAATTCTCCTCAGTCGTTCCTGTATTTAAGAATTGTGGTGAACCCTCGGACCCATCCAACTATCGCCCTATCAGTCTTCTACCGATATTCGGGAAAGTATTCGAGGCTATAATCAATGCTGAAATAGTTCATCATCTCACCGCCCACAAACTGTTCTCCGACAAGCAATATGGATTCCGCTTCGACAGGTCCACGGCCGACCTGCTAACAACTGTAACGGAGTACATGCTACAGGCCCTTGATGAGTCTGACGAGGCTCGCGCGGTTGCTCTGGACATCTCCAAGGCTTTCGACAGGGTTTGACACTCTGGCCTCCTATGCAAACTACGCGGTTATGGTATTACCGGTCGCCTGCTTGACCTAATCCAATCTTTCTTAAATAACCGCAAATTGAAGGTCGTTCTGAATGGGCGTGCCTCTTTGTCCTACAGCACGAATGCTGGTGTCCCACAGGGCTCTACCCTGGGCCCGACGCTCTTCCTTATTTTCATCAACGACCTCCCAGATGAGATCAAGTCCCAAGTAGGCATCTACGCAGATGACACTACAATATACTCCCGCTCCAGTAAGAAACCTGTCGTGGCGGACAGACATAATCTCGCTGCTGCCCTTGAGCGGGATCTACACTCTGTGGTGAACTGGGGCAAGAAGTGGCTTGTCAACTTCAATTCCTCTAAGACCAAGCTCTTGTCTGTCAACCATTACAGGCAACCTCTTTTGCCTCCCATAAGCATGGACCAAGTGATTTTCCCGGAGAGTAATACACTACGCCTCCTCGGACTTCGCCTCTTCTCAGACCTCAAATGGAACCACTATATTGAATCCATAGCAAAATCTACTGCTAAGAAGGTTGGGTCACTATGTCGATCCAGGATGTTTTTTCCACCTGAATCCATCCTGCATATATACAAGTCAACCATCCGTCCGTGCATGGAGTACTGCTGCCATTTATGGTCATGTGCCCCTGCCGTTCTCCTCAGTGTTCTTGACAGGCCCCAAAGGAGAGTGTGTAATGTGATAGGTACTGATCTGGCGACTCGACTGCAGCCACTTTCCCATCGTCGAAATGTGGCCTCCCTCTGTCTCTTCTATAAATATTTTCATGACTTCTGCTCGGATGAGCTTAAGTCACTGATGCCTCCTCAACAGGTGTTTGCCCGTGCAACCAGACTGGCAACTGGGTCCCACCCATTCACAGTCAGGTTAGCCAAATGCAGACGACAATTCTACCCCTGCAGCTTCCTCTCTCGCACTTCCCGCCTGTGGAACTCACTCCCGTATTCTTGCTTTCCTGACGGCTACAACCTCCAGAAATTTAAATGCAAAGTTAATACTCATCTACTAACCACTGGCCTCTAGCTCTCTCCCCTCCCCTGTATAACCTTCCCTTTCTCTCCGCCTATGTATCTGTCATCACACCTACTTTCTCAGCTTTCTATTGTTCCTTTCTAACTAGCTTGTACTCCTCACTCTTTTCTAATTAATCTTTTTACATTTATGTAACCCCCTGCACATAAGTGGCGTTTCCGCCTTGCTCGGGGTGAAATGATTAAAAAAAAAAAAGAAAAAAGAAGAAGTCTGTTCATATCTATCTATCTATCTATCTATCTATCTATCTATCTATCTATCTATTTATCTATCTATCTATCTCAGTCTGTTCATATCTATCTATCTATCTATCTATCTATCTATCTATCTCAGTCTGTTCATATCTATCTATCTCAGTCTGTTCTATCTATCTATCTATCTATCTATCTATCTATCTATCTATCTATCTATCTATCTTAAACAATATCAACAATCCTAATTTGCTTAACAAAAAATGTGATTTAATGACCATATGCTATCAGAGAAAAATATTCTTACTTAAATTTAGATTCAGATTGATATATACTCCTCTATACATTTCCCCCTTTCTTCCTTACTTTTCCCCTTTCTTTCTCTCCCCCCCCCCAAAAATTTTAACAATTATGAATTAAAAACCTTTATTTTTAGAGCCATGCATTGTTTAATTTTTAAATTTTATTCTAAATTTTACTTTTTAATTTTCGTTTTTATTTTCATTTTTATTTTTATTTTCATTTAAATTTTAAAATTTTAATTTTTTATCTACATGTACTATTAGGATATTAAATTTTAAAATTTTAATGTTTTTAAAATTTTGTTTTACGCTCTTCTAATTTCTTTTTCATTCATTTTAATATTTTTTATTATATTTTATATTTTAGTTTTAAATTTAAATTTTTGTCTACATGTAATCTTGGAATATTTAAACTTTTAATCCTGTTATTAACAAAACAGTAACTTAACGTTTTAAGATTTACTTCCCATGAACATAAATAGAACTTAAATTTAAATCTATTAAACTGTCAGTTTGAAATATGCACCTGGTGATTGCATAAAGCATGAAACTCCGAGTCATGCAATAGACGTAGGACAATATTTTTACGGCTTCTGTTCTAATGAACTTAGCTCACTGGTGCCCCCTATGTATGCATTTAGTCGAGCTTCTAGGCTAGCAACTATGTGCCACCCTTTTACAGTGAAACCAATAAAATATAACCGCAACTTTTACTCTCATCGCTTCTTTTTTCGCACTTCCCGCCTGTGAAATCCCCTTTCATATTCTTGCTTCCCCGACAGGTAAAATCTCCAAGAATTCAAATGTAAGTTTAATAGTCAATTCCTATCTCACTTACTTGCATCTTTTCTTTCATGCTTGTTTCTTTCTTTCGCTCCACTCTCATCACACCAGTATTATCGCCCTTCTATTACCCTCTTCCTGACACCCCCTATAACCTGTCACTCTTTCTCATAACTTTCCTCCTATGTAAAGCCCTGCGCACTAGTGGCAGTAAAACTACCTTGCTTGGGGTATATATATATATATATATATATATATATACACACACACACACACACACACACACACACACACACACACACACACACACAATTATATATATATGTGTGTGTGTGTGATATTTTAGAACATGTACATTTTTTTTATCCACTACAAAGAGTACATTTTGTTTCAACATTGAAGTTATAATGTTTCATCAGGTGGTGTGGAAAGGAATTGAAAGTCTCTTTTCTTATATTTGGCGAGTTGTGTGTGGGATATTGATGGAGGTGAGTGATAAGGGAATATATCTTGTAAATTGTCCGTTAGAATTTCGAAAAAAGTGGGGTGGGTACGGAATATAGTTTATTAATGAAAGTGTCGGGAATTTTGAAGACAGATTTAACATTAGAAGATGGGGCGTAGGTTTATGGCCTCATGGCTAGACTTTATTCTTTGGACTTATTAGAGTGGGAGAGTAAGAAAGTGTAAAGGGTGGGGATGGATGGGATTGTTTATTTTAATATTTATTTGTACAACTATAGAATATTTTTGTATTTAAACACAGTTTTTATAATTAATCTAATTTTGTCTATTTAACCTTAATTTTGTATATAGGAAATCACTTTTTTCTATAAAACTTTAAAATAGATCACAGTTTGCGGTGTGTGAGAGGTAAAATTTGATGTAAGAGTGTTGTTAATACCATAAAGGTTTATCGTCTCTAAGGGGTCCTAAGGGGTCTTTTTCATATTTTGATTTCAATTTCCAGACGTGGAAATTGAAATCAAAATATGAAAAAGATCCACTCATAAGGCGGAGCATTGTAAAACAGCCAAGCCTTACAACGGTGGACAAATATGTAGACTGTGCCAAGAAGAAAAAATAGAAACTGACAGACCCAAATAAAAACGAACTGTTAAATGAAAGAACAGAAATTATGACTAAATGCATCCACACTAATAAATACCTCTTAGGTTCATACAACCATGGATGAAAACGTCATAATTCGTTTGAATTTTAACAATGCGGGTTCATAAATTCCCTGCCACGTGAACGTTCAAATAAAACAGCGTTACAAGAGCGTTCTTAAAAAGAAAAACGGTAAAAGGTAAAACCAGTAATTAAAAATCTCCTGAAAACACCACTCATGGTAGAAACCAAGGTAGCGAAATAACTCGTTTAAATATATATATATATATACTATAGTCATCCGCAGACAGATCTGTTTCGCTGTATCACAGCTCTTCAGTACGGCTTAGACTCCGACCGCTTCCTAAACCAGGATTGAAGCCAGACCGAATCGGCGTCAGTCGGCGATTCTACGGCTAGGCCACGAACGTCCGGTAGAAGAAGGGAGGCTTTTTAGCGCGTATAAATACGCCCAATAGCTAGAGTACTCTAATTCATTATTGAATGAGCGATGCGTATATGCCCGAGTAGCTACTGTTCACAAAGTCTCCCACTCTTCCAGAGTACTCAATCAAGGTGTGAGAGCGTAATATATATATATATATATATATATATATATATATGGTTAAAAAAATAAAGACAAGAGGAAAACTGTATTTTAAATCGCCTACTCGTTTCGTGATGTGATGGACTTTATCAAGGCAAAAAAAAAAAAAAAAGGACGAAACGAGTAGGCGATTTAAAATACAGTTTTCCTCTTGTCTTTATTTTATTTAACCATTCTGTCCTTAATCTCAGATTATAACTGAGTATATATAATATGGGTTAAACTTGTCACTTAGCTGAGTGGTGTTGGTTCAGTCATGCGGATTTCGAAGTTTCGTTGGCGTATTATTGTAGTGTCTGCACTCTTCAAGCCCATTTTCTTTTTTAGAAAAACAGCAATTTTGGCACTAAACACCATTATAATTTAATACAACATATATATATATATATATATATATATATATATATATATATATATATAATAAATTATAGTTTAGAACATGTACAAATTACAATCTACGACAAAGTGTACATTTTGTTTCGACATCGAAATGATAATATATCATATTTTTGGAAGGGAAATCGCCCGGTTCACACTCCACCCACGTCTATTGAACAGGTGAAGAGGCTCATCTATTGTTTCCTGTTTATGATGCGGTTTCCGGTTTTCTCTTTTCCAATCTTCTCGCTGTTTTTTTCAATTGGAGTAGATAGACTAAACTATCGCCCAGTTCACACTCCATCCACGTCTATTGAACAGGTGAAGAGGCTCATCCCTTGTTTCCTGTTTAGGATGCGGTTTCCAGTTTTCTCTTTTCCAATCTTTTCACTCCTATGTAGCCCCCTGCACATCAGTGACGTTACCGCCTTGCTCGGGGTGATATGATTAAAAAAAATATGACCATACTTTATTTTATGCTGTTAAACATAGCGCCTTTCTTCGGACCTTTTAACCATATCTCTTTTACCTCTCTCTCTCTCTCTCTCTCTCTCCTCTTTTAGTCCACTGTCTCTTTTACAATTCCCAATCCTGATTTCTTATTTTCTCTACCGCCTTTACCTCACACACAAAAGTTTACCAATATAAGGAAGCGAATTTTCGATCTCTCTTCAAAAAATAGCGTTTACTAACTGATAAGACATTGTCCTTTCAATATCGAAACAAAGTGTACACTTTGTAGTAGATTTTAATTTGTATATGTTCTAAACTATAGTTTATAATAAATATTCATAGCTCTATTTCTATATTGAGCACTTTTTTAAATTAATGTTTTGAACGTTGTTAATATTATCAGACTCTTTTACAATATTTCCTCCATCTGGGATAAAATATCTAAGACAGTCAAAATAAGTTCAAACGGATACTACCATTATTTAGAACTGGACTCTATCTCTTTCTCCCCTTTCCCTTCCGTTCCTTCCTTTCCTTCTTTCTTTCCTCCTTCCCCTTACATTTATTGTAATTTATTTATTTGTTTGTAATCTTATGTTTATTATTATTATTTCTATTATATTCCCTCTTCACTTGAAGAAAACGTTCATTCCGGCAGAAATTCTATGCCAGATGGAGGAAATCTTGTAAAAGAGTCTGATGACATGAGCTAATTAAGCTCATTGAAATGAACTATAGTTTATAACTAATATGACGTGTTGAGTTTTCCTTTATAAACTTCATATCGCTCTGGTTAACACCCATCGAGCTCTCTATATGGATTTACCAATTAATAATTTATATTAAGGAAATTTTGTTGGATCATCCTCACCGTTTTATAGAATGACATATATATATATATATATATATATATATATATATATATATATATTGTAACTAAGTTGTTGAACTCGTAGGTTTTTTAACCTCACCGTTTTATGGAATGACAAATATATATATGTATATATATATTGTAACTAAGTTGTTGAACTCGTAGGTTTTTTAACCTTTTATATATATATATATATATATATATATATATATATATATAGATCTGCTATTCACTTTGAGCTCCTTGATAAAATCTAAAGAACAATTAGCAATATTATTAGTCCTGATCTGGTAACTCGGCTTCAGTTACCCTCCTAATGCTTTAAGTTTGCCTTCCTGTGTTTTTTCCACAAATATTTTCATGGCAATTGTTGTGGATAGACACTTCGGTATGGTACCTAGAGATTTTGAATGTAAGCGCAGTGCTAAACTGGAGTTGAGTTCCTATGAATTTACAGCTGTGCTGGCTAGATTTAGCCGTAAGTCCTATGTTAACAGTTTCTTTTTTTCGCACTTCTTCTTCATGTGCCGTGTTCTTTCAGGACGTAGGCGATCATGGACTTCCCTTGTCGCTCTCAAAACGTTAATAATGAGCGAAATAAGAAATATATACATATACATATATATATATATATATATATATATAGAGAGAGAGAGAGAGCGAGAGAGAGAGAGAGATAGAGAGACATGACAGAATTGAATAGACACCATAGTAAATTTTATTTCTGATTTTTTTTAATAACCAACATAAATTAACATAGATTATTTTATTAAAATCGCAGATAACAATACTGGAACATGCCACGAACCAAAGGAGCATCAGACCTATCCGAATTTCAGCGAGGACATATCGTGGGCCAAAATAAAGGGGGTCTTAGTAAAAAAATATCTGAAAATCTTTCAATACCCCTTTCTACTGTTTACAGAGTGATCGTACAATTCACCGGAGAGGTTGAGACAAAATGGGATCAATAAACTTCCATGGCCAAGTCAGTCTCCGGATATTAACCCCATTAAACACCTTTGGGGCATATTAAATCGAAAACTCAGCAAACGAACAGGAAGCCATCTTCTAAGCCCGAACTTTTAGGATTATTGCGTGAAACATGGCAAGAAATACCTCAAGATAATATTCGTAAACTCATTGCTAGCATTCCTAGAAGGGTCCTTGCATTAAAAAAAGCAAAGGGAACGTCAACCAAGTATTAGTTATTACATTTATGACCATTTATAATGATTTCATTTGTATAAATTACTTGTTTAATAAAATAATTAGTTGTTTTATAAGGTCCTGGGTATAACGGTAAACTGCATCTGGCAGCAAGGTCTCTGATTCGGAGGTTGTGAGGAGCATGGAACCACCTCTTAATTTTTTTTTAATCGTATCACCCCGAGCAAGGCGGTAACGCCACTGATGTGCAGGAGGCTACGTAATAGTGAAAAGATTAGAAAAGAGAAAGCCGGAAACCACATCCCAAACAGGGAACAAGGGATGAGCCTCTTAACCTGTTCAATAGACGTGCGTGGAGTGGGAACCGGGCGATAGACAGATCCATCTACTCCGATTGAAAAAAAAAAACAAAGTGAGAAGATTGGAAAAGAGAAAGCCGGAAACCACATCCCAAGCAGGGACCAAAGGATGAGCCTCTCAACCTGTTCAACAGACGTGGGTGGAGTGTGAACCGGGCGATAGATAGATCTATATACTCCAATAGAGTAGCTTTTGCTTTTGTTCTCAGGTCCACTCTGACCCGAAGTGGGAGCAACTGTTAGGATCCCAGCTATGGGCAAATAGTTAACCCCCAAACTGGGGTGAAGACACTATGAAAGTATAAAATACACATTTATAGAAATATATACACAAAAATAGACTTTTATAGAAAAACATACAATTTTGAAGAAAAATATTTCCAACGATACATTTTTGAAGGAAAAATATTAACAATACATTTTAAAAATAAAAAAATATTATCATAACACATTTTTGAAGGAAAAAAAACTTCTCGGCAAAACATTTTTGAATACAAAACTAGAAGACATTTTAAGTTTTCTAAGATAAAAAAGAATAAAAACAACATTTTTTATTTAAAATCTGGCTAAATCAACCTTTTCACGATAACCAAACATTAAAAAATTTCTTAAAACCCCACCTTTCTGGCATTAAATAACGCACAAAGGTTGATATGCCGTTAAACAAAACTCAAATAATTGTTTAATAAAATATACGGTTTCTGTGAGTGTCTATTTAATTCTGTCATGTCTGTGTGTGTATATATATATATATATATATATAAAGAAAGAAAGAAAAGAGAGAGAGAGAGAGAGAGAGAGAGAGAGAGAGAGAGAGATAAAATGATTTGAAAATGATACTGGAATCCTTAAGAATATTAACCAACCAAGACCCGGACACGACGAACACCAAGCCTGTCGACTAATTAAAACACACATTTACAAACTATTAACACGCATCAGTGCGTAGCTCTGCTTGGTTGGTGGCGAGATCCGTCTGGTTGATTCCCTGAAGATCCGGTTATGTGAAACCTTGGTAGGTTCGTTGGCTCTTTAGGTTTGTTACTTGCTTTGTTTGCTCTGCTTGTGTATTGAGCGCTTTTTTGTTTTAGGTCTCGAATTTTTTTCTTTGGGCTACGTTCTTTGACTGATGTTCAAGGGCTTAGCTCTTTCTTTTTTTATCACCATTTTTTCCTTCCGCGTATATCGGAGGGTTTTTTGAAACGAGTATAGCGATAAGTTTAAATTCATATATATATATATATATATATATATATATATATATATTCTGGAGGAATGGGAGACTTTGAAAAACAGTAGCTACTCTGGCATGTACGCATCGCTCATTCAATAATGAATTAGAGCACTCTGGCTATTGGGCGTGTATAATGATAATATACGCGTTAAAAAGTCTGTCTTCTTCTACCGAGCGCTCTATAGCCCAGAGGTAGAATCGCCGACTGACGCCAATTCGGTCGGGTTGCAATCCTTGTTTAAAAACCAATCGGTGTCTAACCGTATTGATGAGCTGTCATACAGAGAAACAGATCTGTCTGCGGATGACTATATATATATATAAAATATCTGGTATTTTAATAGCGATATATATATATATATATATATATATATATATATATATATATATATATATATATATCGCTATCAAAATACCAGATATTTTATTTTTTATGATTCCTGATTTTAGTCTCTCCAGTTTGCAGTACCTATCTTGGAATATTCTTCTTGCAGATGACAGTACATTAGACTTTTTTGTATGGCATTCTTTTATTGTTTTCTCCAGGTGTTCGTACTATTTCTTTTCTGTGTCTGCTATCAACATTGGGTCATCTGTGAATTGTATGATAAGCCTGTGTCCGTCAATAATAGATATTATTGTGATTTCTAGTTCTTTCAAGCGGCTCTTTCTAGTTTTACCTATTTACTGAATTTTATTCTTTTATCTACCTGTCTTCGCTTACGTGTCGTGTTCCTTCTTGAAATCGGCGACTATGGCTCACCACAATTTCCTGTCCTTTGTGGCTCTAAGTAAATTTGATATTTTCGCCTAATTCCTGTTTTACCAACCAATCATGCGCTGCTTTTCTCTGTCCCTCTTGTCTTTCATATGTCTTGTCAATGTCAAATTTTCTAATGGATGTTAGAATTTAATAACACTTCTTTTAATTAAAGTTCGAGATTAAACTGCTATTTCAGAATGACAAGAAGATCCACTTAAATGGCCGAATCATCTTTAACTGTGTGTGTGTCTGTTTATCTGCCTGAATGTCTGTATTTTTTCAGCCCTTTTATTTTAGTTTTTGCTTCGGATTTGACTCTAAGTAGGTATAATTGTAGTTCTTAGTCTCAGCCATGATACCATTTACTCAGAGGAATTATTTAGCCTTCAAAATTCAGTTTACGACGAAAAAAACTCATTTAATATCAATACCAGAAAATCAAAATTTGAGTTACATCCATTCATTTTTCTTTCAGTCTACGGTTTCGCTTTAATTGGAAACAACAATTGCTTTTTAGTTTTTCGTGCCAACGTCCAAAGAGTCTGATCTCCAAGACCATGGATTAGTTTTAAATCTTTCATTACAGCCGAGCAACGCCGGGCTATACTGCTAGTATGTATATATATACATACACTAGGTGCGATTGGTAAATTGTCGCAATTATTTTATTATTTCAAATATTCTTTAGGCTGAGTCTGAGCTCCAGGACTATAGATTAGTCTTAAATCTTTCATTACAGCCGAGCAACGCCGGGCTATACTGCTAGTTCTATATAAAACACAAATTCAGAAACATGTTGCTATTAAAGAGAACCTATATATCAAGCATTTATCTCCTGCCACCAAACTTGCATTATTTAATAGTGGTAGTGGTGTGTTGAAGGTTTTTTTAAAACAGAAATATAGTCATGCGAATTCCAGTCGCGTGCAACAAGTGAGAGCTTCAAATGAAGGCTTCTTTTTAAAAACAGAACAAAACAAAATAACAATGGCACAGTGAAAACGTTAATAAAAATAAAAACACCAGAGACATGAACACCCTGGAAAATGGTTAAAGAAGTAGCCGAAAAATAAAAATCATGGACAATTATTATATTCTTCAACTCTTACAAAAAGAAAAAAATGTTTAGAAAAACTTAATAAAAAATTAAATAAATTTCTTCCTCGGCCATATTTAATAAAAGATTATTTGAAAGAAAGGTTGCTGCCCAAACACACACACACACACACACACACACACACACACACACACACACACATGTATATATATATATATATATATATATATATATATATATATTCATTTGTAAATGAGTTATTACTCAACCTAGGTCTCTACCTTTTGGTGTCTTCAGGCAATTTACAATAAATTGTGAATTATAATTTTAAATTACAGTTATTATAAATCGCCTGAAGACACCGAAAAGTAGAAACCTGGGTTGCGTAATAACTCGTTTACAAATGAAAAATATTCAAAATTTCTACCATATAATTTGAACACTTTTTAATACAACTGTGTACTACTAGTTTAATTTAATTTAAAAAACTAAATGATCAAATAATTATATATATATATATATATATATATATATATATATATATAAGTGTGCATGTGTGTGTGGGTGTGCGTGTGGGTGTTTGTGTGTGTATTGTATATTTGGGCAGAAATATCTTTTTACACCGGTTTCATTAAATCATTAAAAATGACAAACAAGTTTTCATGGTAAAATCTTTTATGTAATTTTACATGTAATTATGTGGACAATTTTTATATAATTTATGCCCTCAAAATAAAAAATAATATTACATGAAAAACTTAACGATAAAACTTTGTCATTTTTAATGAAACTTGCTTGCACACACACACACACACACACATATATATATATATATATGTATAAAATAAATAATAAACTTTTCCTTACACCTAATGTTGTGTAGGGCAGCGTTTACGCTGTTTGCGTAACAAACTGTTTTTTATGGGGCAGGTTTGTTAGAACTTTGCCCAAGCCCCAAACTTAAAGGAAGGTGATTTTCTAAGCATAGCTTAGATGTAACACACAGCTGAAATTAGGGGTACCCAGTAAGGATCGAACTCACTACTCATTTTTAATGATTCTAGCAAGACGAGCTTGCTAACCATTACACCACGCCGAGGTGCCCGTATATATATGTATGTGTGTATGTGTGTGTGTGTATTTATTTGTATGTGTGTAAAACAAGTTTCGAATATACATATATATATATATATATATATATATATATATATATATATATATATATATATATATATATATATATATATTGTCCGTACGTGTACGTGTGAAGTGTTTACTTGTACTCTATGGTACTTTATCAATTAGTGAATGGGGCTTTCGTTAGAGGCACGTATTAAACAGCATGCTTTTGCTTTATAAGCTCGGGAGAGCGACAATATATAGTGACGATGAGGTTTGGGTTAGCACGAACCGCTAATGTCAAGTGACTCAAAGAACGTGAAACGCCCTTTAAGATGGAAAATGGAAGTAACAAACACAGTCATTGCTTCTCAAACACTGTGCATTACTCACAATCGAATCTTCAGGCACTTACAACGCGTAACGAGCAGGCTTGGGCGATCATGTCTCTTTCGAGACATGACTGACTGGGCAGAAGATTATCCCGCAGTAGGTTGCCATTGCTTTCCGCGGTAGACTGGTTGCCAGCCAAGGCTATAGAGCCCAATCTGTCTTGTTGTTTGATTCATAGCTAGAGATGGAAAAGATGTATTATATTATTGAGTAGTAATTAATGGAGGATCAATTTATTACTTCATAACAATATAAAGCTGATCCCCCACTTTATAACCAGTAGAAGCCTTAATCCTGTTTTCAACTATTATATTCAGTTAGTCGGTTAAGTGCCATACGTAATTGGGCGATCATGTCTCGAAAGAGTCATGACTGACTTGGCAGAAGATTATCTTGCATTAGGTTGCCATTGCTTTCCGCGGTAGACTGGTTGCCAGCCAAGGCTATAGAGCCCAATCTGTCTTGTTGTTTGATTCATAGCTAGAGATGGAAAAGATGTATTATATTATTGAGTAGTAATTAATGGAGGATCAATTTATTACTTCATAACAATATAAAGCTGATCCCCCACTTTATAACCAGTAGAAGCCTTAATCCTGTTTTCAACTATTATATTCAGTTAGTCGGTTAAGTGCCATACGTAATTGGGCGATCATGTCTCGAAAGAGTCATGACTGACTTGGCAGAAGATTATCTTGCATTAGGTTGCCATTGCTTTCTGCGGTAGACTGGTTGCCAGCCAAGGCTATAGAAGCCAGTCTGTCCTGTTATTTAACCCATAACTGGAAGGAAGAGACGGATTAATACCTTTACCAAGGGTATTTGTGCGTAAGTGAATGCAATGAATTCAACTGGAATTCGAACTCGGCTCTCCGATTTCTCGTTCCGCGCATGTGTACTTTTGCTTCTAATCCATGAAGAAACAATTGGCTTTTTTTTTCAAAACTTTTCGACAATATTGTGCAAACGAAATTAAATTTATTAGTCAAGATATTTTCTTATTGTAATGCCCACTAGGTACGAATTTGCACGAGATACTAGATTAGCAACTAGGTCCCACCCTTTTACAGTGAAACCGATAAAATGCAACCGCAACTTCTACTCCAACAGTTTCTTTCCTCGCACTTCCCGACTGTGGAATTCCCTTCCACATGATTGCTTCCCCGACAGCTACAATCTCCAGGAGTTTAAATGTAAGGTCAATAGACACCTCCTAACACACTAACTCGCATCCATTCTTTCAAACACTCTTCCCATCTACCCAACCCCCAGCCTCGGTATCCTTACCCATCTATCACCCCCCTTCTGACATTTCCTATATCTAACCACTCCTTCTCTTTACCTTCTGCTATGTAACCCCATGCGCAATAGTGGCAGTGGAATGCCTTGCTTGGGGTGAAATGATTAAAAAATTTTTTTCATACAACTTAGAAAAGATTAAATATAATTTATTTTTGTTAATACGAAACTAATTGTTGTGGACCCGGTTAAGAGTCCAGCAAAAAATAATACAAAAACCAAAATAGGAAATAATGATATATATATATATATATATATATATATATATATATATATATATATATATATCATTATACACAGCAATATACAAATACTTGGAACTCTGTTAGTAGAACCGAGTCTGGGGGTTGGGTAGATGGGAAGAGTGTTTGAAAGAATGGAAGCGAGTTGTTGTGTTAGGAGGTGTCTATTGACCTTACATTTAAACTCCTGGAGATTGTAGCCGTCGGGGAAGCATTCATATGGAAGGGAATTCCACAGTCGGGAAGTACGAGAAATGAAACTGTTGGAGTAGAATTTGCGGTTGCATTTTATCGGTTTCACTGTAAAAGGGTGGAATCTAGTTGCTAATCTAGTATCTTGTTCAAATTCGTATTTAGGGGGCACCAGTAATCTAAGTTCATCGGAGCAGAAGCCGTGAAAGTATTTATAGAAGAGACACAGGGAAGCCACGTCGCGCCGGTGAGAGAGAGACTGCAGGCGGTCTGCCAAGTC
Source organism: Ascarosepion bandense (assembly GCA_037127315.1). Taxonomy (NCBI): domain Eukaryota; kingdom Metazoa; phylum Mollusca; class Cephalopoda; order Sepiida; family Sepiidae; genus Ascarosepion; species Ascarosepion bandense. The sequence goes on from JBBBDQ010001578.1 coordinate 1,503,147, forward strand.
AGTATCGATCACATTACAGACCCTCCGCTTTACATTGTCGAGAAGCCCAAGGAGAATAGCAGGGGCACCCGACCAGATATGGCAACAGTATTCAATGCACGGGCGGATGGTAGATTTATAAATGTGCAGGCAAACATTCTCAATAGGATTCCTATCTGGCCTTGAGCAGGCCTCTCCATGGCAGTAACATCCTCCTCAGAAAGAAATGTCTTAACAGACTTTGCTGTGTGACATGGTGCGTTATCTTGCATAAATACAGCTGGTTGATTAATTGCAGTTCTCAAATTATGTACAACATGTGTCTTCAATATCTCTTTGTATACAGTTGTGTTTATTTTACCGTGTAACCTAACAAGAGGTCCTGTACCAGCAAATGAAATCATACCAAACACCATCACACTTCCTTCTCCAAATTTAATGCTGCTTTTAGTGCACGGAGGTAAATATCGTTCCTTAGGACTGCATCTAACGAACCTTATTCCATCACAACCAAACAGGTTAAACTTTGACTCATCGGTGAAATGAACATAATCCCACTGTTCTTCTGTCTACATGACGTGTTTAGTGGCAAATTTTAATCGGTTCATTTGATTCCTTTTAGAAATGTAAGGCTTCATAGGGGCTACTCGACTGTTCAGATTTATTTCATTAAGTCTTCGGGAAATAATGTCTTGATATTTTAATGCAAAGTTAGCATTAGCTCTTTTAGAAATAGCGGTTGTTGTCGCAAATCGATCCTTTTTTTTAATTGTTTACCTATCCATCTGTCTTCCCTTGCAGTAATTTTTCTAGACCTGCCAGGTGGTTTCTTGGCTTCATATGACCCAGTTTCCTTAAGATTTCTTAAAATACTATGAATAACACTTAGATTTCTCCACACTCTTTGAAATATACCAATCGAGAATTTATCTTCATTACTTCCCTTGACTATCAGTTTTCTAAGTTCCAATGACGACAAAGATTTTTTTCGACATGTTTACAATGCAGGGGCCAGTAAAGAGCCGGTGTAATTTATTTAAAATACCCGATTTTATATTCTTACACTAAAACATTTTCAATAATGCAAAATAATTATTACATTTTATGGATTTATTTAATCGTTCTGATTTTTTTGATCATCTATTTTTTTGAATGTTGTATATTTAATCTTATAACTTTATCAAAATAAGTAAACTGAGATTTATATTTTCGAATTATATAATTTAATTTTATATCCGTATTTTTTCTTGATAAAATGTTCTATGAAGCTTTAAAATAAAAAGTTATTTCACATATAAACTTTTTCTTAACATCGTTCTGATCTTTATGCTCGCTACTATATATATATATATATATATATATATATATATATATATATATAGTAGCGAGCATAAAGATCAGAACGAGCATTTTGAGCATTTTGTATTATCCAATATATATATATATATATATATATTCATACTAAAATTGAAGCATTTTGTATTATCCAATATATATATATATATATATATATTCATACTAAAATTGAAGCATTTTGTATTATCTAATATATATATATATATATATATATTCATACTAAAATTGAAGCATTTTGTATTATCTAATATATATATATATACTAAATTTGAAGCATTTTGTATTATTCTACACAAAACTTAATTGTCAGTGTAATAATTTTATTAGTAAATATAATTGTTGATGCAATCTCAAAATAAATGTTATCATTTACTTTTCACCTACTTTTAGATCATCCTATATATATATATATATATATATATATATATATATAAATATTCCAGTTATTTTACTTATGTTAGAAAGTCATGGTTCATATAGTGTCCTCAATTTGATCTTTTGTTTTGTTTATGTCGTGGGGGTGGAAATGAAATTGCAAGAAATAACACGTCCGGAACCACCGCATGGTATGTCTTGCCTAATTGGATAAAAAAAATCGTATGGGTTCAGTAGAAAAGAGGAAGCATTTTGCGGTTTTAGTTCAAATAACGAATATCATTCTCTATCTCAGCAATTCCCAAACTGGGGGAAATTTCCCCCTGGGGGAAAAATTTGAACCTACCAGGGGGGAAATAATTACACTACCTACTGAATAAAAAAAATCTCAGATGGATTTTCTCATGTTTGATAGAGAGAGAGAGAGAGACAGACAGACAGACAGACAGAGACAGAGAGAAAGAGAAAGACAGGGAGTGATAGAGACAGACAGAGAGAGAAACAAGGAGAGATAGAGAGATAGAGCGATAGAGTGCCTATTGTAGATGGGTGGAGTCATACCTACCAGTCGGTTCACGTTCAAACATGAGCTCCGATATTGATACACTGGTGCACAAGAAGCAGCATCACCCTTCTCACTAATTTAATTCTGAAGTAGAAGAGCAAACAAAAGTCCTTTTATTTGTTACTAACTGCTCTCTATGGCTATGCTTAGTTGTTACTAACTGTTCTCTATCCACTTTACTCTGTAACTATAAGTTTATCAGTATATTTGTACATTTGAAAAATAAATTAGTAAATAGTCTCAGTGTGTTTTAACTGCTCTTTCTCTCATACACATGAAAGGGGAAATCTGGATGGTCGGACTGGGTGTAGGGGGAAATGACAGAAATAAATTTAAGAACCACTGCTTTACCCTCATAATTGAACGATGGTTTTATCACAATTTTAAGTGTAACGTTTTTAGATTAATATCTGAAAGAATTTGACTTTCAGCTGCTTTCTTGACATTTACTTTGATCTTTGTCGACCTGAATCCATGCTCGGTTACTGCTCTGCTTTAATCAATAGAGAAGGTGGTTTCAGGGATCCCATTCCTGTCGCAGTACCTCCCTCATTCTACCAAAAGCAGTGGTTTAGGTGGAATACCGACGCCAGCATTACAGTGCTCGCAAGGTGTGAACAATTTTTGAATTGATCAATGGAATCCTCAAGTTAATGCATGTGGAGGCGAGCAAATAACGCAGAATGGAAGATTATGTTGCGTCAGTGTTTCCGATTTGAACAATCATCTTATCTGAAAATTCAACGTTTGAAATCCTAGCTTCTACAAAGGTTTGAACACTGAACTTCTGCTTTTTTTTCTTTTACAAAATTTCAACTATTTACATTATTCGGATGTGCTTTGTGGTGCAGTAAATCGGGGAGCCGAGTTCGAATTCCACTTGAATTCCTTTGCATTCACTTACAAGCAAGTACCCTTTGGAAAGGTATTTATCCGTCTCTTCTCTCCAGTTATGGGTTAAATAACAGGCAGATTGGGTTCTGTAGCCTTGGCTGGTAACCAGTCTACCGCAGAAACTAATAGCAACCTACTGTGGGATAATCTTCTGCCCAGTCAGTTATGTCTCTTTCGAGACATGATCGCTCAAGCATGCATCACGCATGGCGCTTAACTGACTAACTGACTGATATTATTCGGACTATTGTCCTCATTTTTGCTGCGATTTGTACGACGTTTCAGCCGTTGTACGCTCCGGCCTTCTTCTTAAATAGTGTAAATCCTACACCATCTCAGAAATATATAGACAAATATATTTCACCTAATATAATACTCGAGAGTCTATCAAGGTAGCGCGTTATAATCAACATAATGGCAATGATGAAAATATAGTAAGTAATGAAAAGACTGAGGATATGGAGGAAAGAAAAAACACTGTGTGAGTTGATCTTCCTTTTTATTTTACGAACACGACAAAAACTAAGGTGCTTCGACTCTGTGGAAGGGTCATGTCATATTGTTGTGGAGTAGTTTTCACACTGTAGTTTATAATCGTGCAATGTCGGTTTCTAATCAACTTAACGTACCCAAAATGTTAGGAACTTGGTAATCTTCCAGTGAAAGTTGATCATTAGTATTCGGTTAACTGCCGACTAATATCAACTGCCTAGTAGTTCTACTGAACTCCAATAGAAGTCTAAAGAATTTCTATGAACTCTTATTTATTTTCGTAAAAATTACAAAAAAATGTGGCACAAGGCTGAAATTGGGGCTGGGGAAGGCTGGTCTTCATCTGTCCTAGTTTAACTTAACTATTCACTTTCGTCGACACTGACACACTTACAATAAACTTTACACCAAAATACCACATTTTTACTTACCATTCTTACCACGTCCACCATAATACCTCAGCTGCTCTATGTAGTCCTACTTAACTCCCATATGTACAATTTTCAGTGGAGGGCATGGGCAGAAAATGACATTAAAATTCCCTAATGATTGTATACAATGAATAAACGATATATACAAGAAACTAAATAAAATCGTATGAGTAATAAGAATCCCTATGAACTTCCCAAAAACTTCCTGTTAATTCTTATTAATATAGGAGGGAGAGTCTATTACCTGAGGAATAGGTGTGTTTATCCATAACTGTTATGTTGTGGGACGAATCTGAGTTTTTTTTCTCTTCCTGTGTGAGTTTCGAAACCTTCGTCGCCACTGTTATGTTGCATGTAACAGAATTATTGAGTAAATAAATATATACAACGGAAATATAGTAAATTGATATATATACCAGGAGAAATAGTATTTACAAAAGAGGTTTTTAGTAGTATACAGGAACAAGGGTTTAGTAGCACGTGCCATCGAAAGACGTAGTGTCTGATAATAGCACACTTCCTGTTCACTCCCGGAAATACTCGGCTGACTCGTTACTCGGCTGACTCGTTACTCGGCTGACTCGTTACTCGTCACTAGTTACTCGAGGTCTTCCCACTACTACTTTATGTAGTGCTTGGAATAGTCCATGATAGTAGAACACAGGTGGAGAGCGCCCCAACAATAACACATATCCAAGTTGTAAATGTCTGAATTGGTATAACTGAAAATTGGAGCTCACCTGATCATTTCCTATTGAATAGTGTCGCGTATACAGAAAATCCTGAGACGCCTTGATTATATTGAATGTAATCTGGAAACCTGATCTACCAGACAACCTCAAGCAGAGATTCTTTTGGGTCACTGTTGAGGTGCATGGTGCCACTGCATAGAAATTAACTAAAACCCTTGCTTGATGGAGCCTAAGCTCGGATGATGAGAACTATACCTAACATCTTTAGACAATGTCCAACTAAATCACAACTCTATGAACACATCCTTGATATTTTTATAATTTTTCTAGAACGTATCTGAAGAGAGTGTCAAGAAAGAACTACAAATAAACTGAAAAAAAAAACAAAAAACAATAACCCAATGCATGCTCATGAGCAAAAAGAGCAGCACAAAATACCAAATACAGGTGGGGGGATACTAAAATCAAGCAGGTACAAAATTTAAATACTTGGGAAGTGTTCTAGCAGAAGACGGAAAGTGCGACACAAAGATCCGAAGGCGAATTGGCATAGCGAAAAAATAAATTCCAGAAGCTGAGTAGAGTATTAAGAGACAGGAAAATGTCGCTAGAAACAAAGAAGAGAGTACTGGATTGCTATGTGATGTCAGTTCTTCAATATGGCAGTGAATACTGGACAATCTCATCAAAGATGAAGGAAAACCGAATGCATGGTCATAAGCAAAAAAAGCAGCCCAAAATGCCAATTACAAGTGGGGGATACTAAAATCAAACAGCTACAAAAATTTAAATACCTGGGAAGTGTGACACAGAGGTCCGAAAGCATATTGGCATGGCGAAAAAGTATTCCAAAAATTGAATAAAGATTAAGAAATAGGACAATTTCGAAGGGAGTATTAGTTTGCTACGTTATGTCAGTTCTTCAATATGGCGGTGAATGCTGGACAATATCATCAAAGATGAAAGAAAAACTTGAAGCAGCTGAAATGTGGTTCTACAGAAGGATGCTGTGGATAATATGGGGCAATGATGAGTTTTTGGAAAGGATGGCAACGAAAAGAAAATTATTACTGAGCATCAGGAAGAGACAGCTAAAGTTCCTGGAACATGCAGTGAGGAAGGAGGGCTTGGAGAACCTGATACTAACAGGCCAGATAGAGGGGAAAAAGAGACAGGGAAAAGACTGCAGCAGACAGGTTGTCAACCAAGACTATAAAACCCTGTATGTCCTGCTATTTAACCCATAGCTGGAGGGAGAAAAGACGAGTTAATACTTTTATCAAGGGTATTTGTACGTAGAGGAATGCAACGAATTCAACTGGAATTCGAACTCGGCTCTCCGATTTTCTCGTTTCAAGCTGATATCTACTATCAGTCAGTTAAGTGCCATACATGAAACACGCTTGGGCGATCATGTCTCGAAAGAGACATGACTGACTGGGCAGAAGATTTTTCCGCAGTAGGTTGCCATTGCTTTCTGCGGTAGACTGGTTGCCAGCCAAGGTTATAGAACCCAATCTGTCCTGTTATTTGACCCATAACTGGAAGGAAGAGATGGATTAATACCTTTCCTAAGGGTATTTGCGCGTAAGTGAATGCAATGAATTCAACTGGAATTCGAACTTGGCTCCCCGGTTTTTTCGTTCCGAGCCGATATCCACTGCACCACAACGCATATCTACTATATCACACCAAAAAACAGATTACAGACTTGAAGAGAAACCCTTGAACCTTTGCAGTTTATTCAAAACTTGTGAACTCGGTTGTAAATTATTGTAAAAATGCTGCTGATTTTCTTACTATTCCTGTTAGTGAGAGATTTTTTTCGAAACTGAAACAAATGAAGAATTACTTAATATCTTCCATGTGCGCCTTGCGGTTAAGAAATCGTGGTATATACTGTCTGCAGAGCGGCAATTGACTGATAAAATAATTGATTTTATGAGCTCTTATATAAGTGACCAGTTATTTCAAACTTCCTGGACCAAACTGAGAGAAATTAGCGTCTCTTTTGATTAAGAAAACTCTTAAAGTGATACCATAGCTGAGAATTTCACGCAACAATGTCGTATGCTACACGTTGTCAAAGGCCTTTTGAAATGTGTAAGGCAATCGCTCTGGCAACAAGGCTATCATCGAACGATGTGGTCGTTCTGCGGGAGATGACAATTAACCAGTTGACATTGGTTAGAGATGTCAGTTACACATCAGACCAAACAATTCTGTTACTAAAGTTTTAGTTTTAATGTTTTCCTGCCGTTGTAAGGTTACCTCTTCATGACATTTCGTTGAATACTTTCATGACAACTGTTCCTGGCATCAAGATTTCATCAAGTTGAAATTGAGCTGGCTAGATGTAGCCATAAGCTCAATGCAATCAGTTTCTTTTCTATCATTTTCGCTTATGGAACTCCTTTCCGGCTCCATGACTTCCAGCCAATTGTCAATCACTATTGAAATGAAGATGAAAGAAATCCTTGTGAAAAATGAATAATGCTTGACAATGCTTCATCTAATCAAAATTCCAGATAATATTACTACTACTAATACTACTAGTGGAAATAAAACAATTGAAATGAAGATGAAAGAAATCCTTGTGAAAAATGAATAATGCTTGACAATGCTTCATCTAATCAAAATTCCAGATAATATTACTACTACTAATACTACTAGTGGAAATAAAACAATTGAAATGAAGATGAAAGAAATCCTTGTGAAAAATGAATAATGCTTGACAATGCTTCATCTAATCAAAATTGCAGATAATATTACTACTACTAATACTACTAGTGGAAATAAAGCAATTGCAATGAAGATGAAAGAAATCCTAGTGAAAAATGAATAATGCTTGACAATGCTTCATCTAATCAAAATTCCAGATAATATTACTACTACTAATACTACTAGTGGAAATAAAACAATTGAAATGAAGATGAAAGAAATCCTTGTGAAAAATGTATAATGCTTGACAATGCTTCATCTAATCAAAATTCCAGATAATATTACTACTACTAATACTACTAGTGGAAATAAATCAATTGAAATGAACATGAAAGAAATCCTAGGCAAAAATGAATAATGCTTGACAATGCTTCATCTAATCAAAATTCCAGATAATATTACTACTACTAATACTACTAGTGGAAATAAATCAATTGAAATGAACATGAAAGAAATCCTAGGCAAAAATGAATAATGCTTGACAATGCTTCATCTAATCAAAATTCCAGATAATATTACTACTACTAATACTACTAGTGGAAATAAAACAATTGAAATGAAGATGAAAGAAATCCTTGTGAAAAATGTATAATGCTTGACAATGCTTCATCTAATCAAAATTCCAGATAATATTACTACTACTAATACTACTAGTGGAAATAAAACAATTGAAATGAAGATGAAAGAAATCCTTGTGAAAAATGAATAATGCTTGACAATGCTTCATCTAATCAAAATTCCAGATAATATTACTACTACTAATACTACTAGTGGAAATAAAACAATTGAAATGAAGATGAAAGAAATCCTTGTGAAAAATGAATAATGCTTGACAATGCTTCATCTAATCAAAATTCCAGATAATATTACTACTACTAATACTACTAGTGGAAATAAAACAATTGAAATGAAGATGAAAGAAATCCTTGTGAAAAATGAATAATGCTTGACAATGCTTCATCTAATCAAAATTGCAGATAATATTACTACTACTAATACTACTAGTGGAAATAAAACAATTGAAATGAAGATGAAAGAAATCCTTGTGAAAAATGAATAATGCTTGACAATGCTTCATCTAATCAAAATTCCAGATAATATTACTACTACTAATACTACTAGTGGAAATAAAGCAATTGAAATGAAGATGAAAGAAATCCTAGTGAAAAATGAATAATGCTTGACAATGCTTCATCTAATCAAAATTCCAGATAATATTACTACTACTAATACTACTAGTGGAAATAAAACAATTGAAATGAAGATGAAAGAAATCCTTGTGAAAAATGAATAATGCTTGACAATGCTTCATCTAATCAAAATTCCAGATAATATTACTACTACTAATACTACTAGTGGAAATAAAACAATTGAAATGAAGATGAAAGAAATCCTTGTGAAAAATGAATAATGCTTGACAATGCTTCATCTAATCAAAATTGCAGATAATATTACTACTATTAATACTACTAGTGGAAATAAAGCAATTGCAATGAAGATGAAAGAAATCCTAGTGAAAAATGAATAATGCTTGAAAATGCTTCATCTAATCAAAATTCCAGATAATATTACTACTACTAATACTTCAAGTGGAAATAAAGCAATTGCAATGAAGATGAAAGAAATCCTAGTGAAAAATGAATAATGCTTGACAATGCTTCATCTAATCAAAATTCCAGATAATATTACTACTACTAATACTTCAAGTGGAAATAAAGCAATTGAAATGAAGATGAAAGAAATCCTAGCGAAAAATGAATAATGCTTGAAAATGCTTCATCTAATCAAAATTCCAGATAATATTACTACTACTAATACTACAAGTGCAAATAAAGCAATTGCAATGAAGATGAAAGAAATCCTAGTGAAAAATGAATAATGCTTGACAATGCTTCATCTAATCAAAATTCCAGATAATATTACTACTACTAATACTTCTAGTGAAAATAAAGCAATTGAAGTGAAAATGAAAGAAATCCTAGTGAAAAATGAATAATGCTTGACAATGTTTCATCTAATCAAAATTGCAGATAATATTACTACTACTAATACTACTAGTGGAAATAAAACAATTGAAATGAAGATGAAAGAAATCCTAGTGAAAAATGAATAATGCTTGACAATGCTTCATCTAATCAAAATTGCAGATAATATTACTACTACTAATACTACTAGTGGAAATAAAGCAATTGAAATGAAGATGAAAGAAATCCTAGTGAAAAATGAATAATGCTTGACAATGGTTCATTTAATCAAAATTACAGATAATATTACTACTACTAATACTATTATTGAAAATAAGGCAATTGAAATAAAAATGAATATAATTATGTTCTGAAAATTATTTCAGCTATATCATTATGTACAGCAGAATGCAAGATGTGTTAAGGAAAGTAGATTTAATCTGTTTTTCGACTGTCAATTTGAATCTGATGATAACCTGTAACTTCCTGGTAGCAATCTTAATACAGAAAGTGTATAGCTATCCTAAAGATAAGATATCTTTCAAACGTATCATTTGAATATCTTTAACTATAAAAAATTAATTTCAGACTTAATTTTGTCTCGAGTGGTGAAGACCTGGAAATGTAAAATTTATACTACATGATTTGCTTGTGTTCGGTACAATGAATTTGACGTCTTTTTTTTTTTTGTTTTTTAAATATCTACTTGGTTAATGGTTTGTTTGTAAACTGTTTATAAAGCACATTTGTAAATTTTGTGGTACAATTGATATATTGGTGTCTGTTATCGATTCAATCGCAAGAACAACAATGACTAGAGAAACATTTGACATTATCTTCAAGTTATATATTTTATGAGTAAAACCAAGCAGGTGTATTTGCTCGGCGCCCCCCACCAATGCTCGATGTGACACGTGGGCGTTTTAACGTTACACGCATATACGCATGTATACGGGCCAAGGAAAGAAGCTGATTCCAACTATCACGTTGGAATCAGTATTACAATATCTTCAGCGCGATGAGGGAGGTGCTGCTACAATGTTGTAATCCCCGGGGTTGAGCAATTTATGTCACCTAAAATAAAGAGAAGCATATCTCCACTTATATCGCAAGGGGTGTTAACTAATGGGTGCAAACCAGCATTGGCTAATGGTTAACTACTGTGCCAAGCTCAGATAGGTATATTTTTTCCATTCCGTTTTTCATAAGGGGATAACTCATACTGCTGAAATAGTATATATGTCTTTTATACTGTATCGGTCCTGGGTATGACGGTAAACTGCATCCGGCAGCAAAGCCTCTGATTAGAAGGTTGAGTGGAGGACGGAACCACCTCTTAATTGCTGTTGTTCCCAGGTCCACCCTGACCCGGAGTGGTAACACCTGTTAGGGTCCCAGCTATGGGCAAATAGTTAACCCCGAAACTGGGGTCAAAACACTATGAAAGTATAAAAATTGAAATATGTAGAAAAATAGACTTTTATAGAAAAATATACATTTTTGAAGGAAAAATATTACCATTTTTGAAGAAAAAATTATTATCATAACAGATTTTTGAAGGAAAAAATTACTATCAGCAAAAGAATTTTGAATACAAAACTAGAAGATATTTTCAGTTTTCTAAAATAAAAAAGAATAAAAACAAAATATTTTCATTAAAATCTGACTAAATCAACCTTCTTACTATAACCGAACATAAGAAAAATTCCTTAAAACCCTACCTTTTTGGCATTAAATAACCTACAGAGGTTGATGTGCCGTTAAAAAAAATCAAACTCAAACTCAAATTTATACTCTACTAGCAGTATAGCCCGGGTGTAATGAAAGCTTTAAAACTAATCCATGGTCCTGGAGCTCAGAATCTGTGGATGTTGGCACGAAAGACTAAAAAAGCAATAGTTGTTTTTAGTTAAATCGAAACCGTAGACTGAAAGAAAAATGAATGGATGTAAGTCAAATTTTGATATCCTGGTATCGATATCAAATTTTCTGCACTATTTTAAGAACTGCAACCTTGAAACTTCTGAATATCGTTTCTTATATCTTTGTCTATGAGTGTATGAAATTTGATTAAAATCGAACCACTCCTTCTATAACCTGATTTTTTCGATTATCGATTTTCGATATTTATCGGAGGTACCTCGACACAAAACCTAGCTAAGAACACTCGCAGACGCTTATAGCACAATTGTGTAAATTTTCAAGAAAATCAGTTAAGCCGTTTCGGAGTCTATAGGCAACGGACACACAGAGACACACACACAGACACACACACACATACAAAGTTCCATTTATAAATAAGTTTAGATTCGATCATACTTAGGGACTTAATCGACAACGACGAGACTATCACTTGTTTTTTAACAAATGCCTTAATTCCCTAGGCCAGGGGTCGGCAACCTTTTGGAGAATGAGAGCCAAAGATCTCTGTAATATCATGGAGGAGGTTCGAACAGCTATGGCTCCAGTGTCATGGAGGGGACCCATGTTATTAAATATGTGAATAAATTTTTTATGTGTTTGAGAAATGCAAGGATTCAATATAATTTAACATATGACGGGAAGTTTTTAAAATAATATTACATCTTAAAAATAAATGTTTCATAAATCAGTACTGAAAAAAAATTCCATTAAAAAGTGCCCGCTCACGAAAGCAATTTCACAGAAAAAGTGAAAGTGAGGCCGTACGCTAATTTTGGCCATTTCTACAAAAAAAAAATAAAATAAAATAAAAGTAAAACACGTTCTCTAGGTAAAAAGAAATATTTTTTTTAAAATTTCTACGCAATATATTCAAACTATCAACTGTCACTTTGGTTTGGTTTACCTATATTTATATAGTGTTACTGTTCAGAGTAAGGTATCGAGCCGGTCAAGATTCACTCAAGGGTCACATGTGAGCAGCGGGCTGGGGGTTGCCGACTGCTGTCCTAATTACTACTTAATAATATAATACATCTCTTCCTCCTCTAGCTATGAGACAAATAACAGGATAGATTGGGTTCTATAGCCTTGGCAACCTACTGCGGGATGATCTTTTGCCCAGTCAGTCATGTCTCTTTCGAGACATGATCGCCCAAACGTGTATCACGTATGGCACTTAACTGACTGACTGAATATAATAGTTGAAAACATGATTAAGGCTACTACTAGACATAAAGTGGGGGATCAGTTTTATATTGTCATGACGTAATAAAGTGATCCCCCACTAATTACTACTTAATAATATAATACACCTCTTCCCCCTTCTAGCTATGAGTCAAATAACAGTACAGATTGGGTTCTATAGTCTTGGATGGCAACCAGTCTACAACAGAAATGAATGGCAACCTACTGCGAGATAATCTTCTGTCCGGTCAGTCGTGTCTCTTTCGAGATATGATCGCCCAAGCGTGTATTACGTATGGCGCTTAACTAACTGAACCCTCTGCACACCAGTGGTGGTCATGTTTTGCTTTGGGGGAAATAATTATTTTTAAAAAAGCCATCACCAAACTGTTGCGTTTTTTATTTTTGCGGTTTTTCAGACCTTTAACACGTCCTCTTTTAGTTCTCGTTTCTTCTGTCTTCCTGAACGTATTCCTTTATAGTTATTTAATCTCATTTATTCTCCTTTTTTTATAATCGTTTCACCCCGAGCAAGGCATTTCACTGCCACTATTGCGCAGGGGGTTACATAGAGGGATAAGTGGTGAGAAAGGATAGTTAGATATAGGAAATGTCAGAAGGAGGGTAAGGATACTGATAATGAGGGTTGGGTAGATGGTGAGAGTGTTGGGAGAATAGATGCAAGTTAGTGTTATAGGAGGTGTCTATTGACCTTACATTTAAACTTTTGGAGACTGTAGCTGTCGGGAAAGCAGACATGTGGAAAGGAATTCCACAGGCGGGAAGCGCGAGAAAAGAAGCTGTTGGAGTAGAAATTACGGGTACATCTTATCTGTTTCACTATAAAATTGTGAGACCTAGTTGCTAATCTAGTATCTCGTGTAAATTCGTACCTAGGCGGCACCAATGATCTAAGTTCATCGGAGCAGAAGCCGTGAAAGTACTTATAGAAGAGGCACAGGGAAGCCACGTCACGCTGGTGAGAGAGTGGTTGCAGCCGGTCCGCCAAGTCAGTATCGATCACGTTACAGATCCTCCGTTGTATTTTGTCAAAAAGTTGTCTCATTCTCTTTCACTCTCTGTAAGTCCTTGCATTTAGTGGCATTGTCGCCTTGCTTGGACTGACGTGATTACAAAAATAATTTTTAAAAAATTTAAAAATTCGGCATTTCAGAAATTCCGACAGAAACTATGATCTTTCCATCTGTCTGATCTTTTAATTTTAAAGTCCGCGATAGACATTTTGTTTGTTTGTAAATTTTGGCGGCCATACTTTATTTTCTAATCAGTAAATCTTTTTAACTCACGGCCATACGTCCAAGTTATTCACTTGCATCTCATGAAATGTGAACGGGCCACATTAAAAGAATGATGACAACGACGGTATTTTGGCTGCAGCTAATGCAACATCAAAGTTTATTTGCATTTAATTTAAATACACTTTATGTGCATTACATTTGCATATATATTATTTGCATCTCATTTGCATCCATACGCATATGTTTGTTGCCAGAAATATCTTTTCATCTGCTTTATTAATACTACCACTGAGCAATGAAAAACAATTTTTACAAAATGAATAGCAGTATAACCTGGCGTTTCTCGGGTGTAATGAAAGCTTTAAAACTAATTCATGGTCCTGGAGCTCAGACTCTTTGGACGTTGGCACGATACACTAAAAAGCAATAGTTGTTTCCAGATAAAGCGAATCCGTAGACTGAAAGAAAAATGAATGGATGTAAATCAAATTTTGATTTCCTGCTATCGATATCAAATACGTTTTTTCGTTGTAAACTGAATTTTGAAGACTAAATAAGTCATCTGAGTAAATGGTATCATGGCTGAGACTAAGAACTACAATTATACCTACTTAGAGCCAAACCCGAAGCAAAAACTAAAACAAAAGGGCTGAAAAACTGATTTTGATCAGACCCGGTATCTTCCCTTTTATATATATATATTATCGATTTTCTGCACTATTGTAAGAGCTGAAACCTTGAAACTTCTGAATATCGTTTCTCATGTCTTTGTCTATGAGTGTATCAAATTTGATTAAAATCGGACCACTCCTTCTATAACCCGACTTTTTCGATTATCGATTTTCGATATTTATCGGGGGGTACCTCGACACAAAATCTAGCTAAGAACACTCGCAGACGCTTATAGTACAACTGTGTAAAATCTCAAGAAAATCGGTTCAGCCGTTTCGGTGTCTATAGGTAACGGACACACACAGACACACACACAGACACAAACACACAGACAAAGTTCCATTTATAAATAAGTTTTTAAATGTAAGTGCGTGGAATATTTTTGATGATAAAGTAGAAAATGATTTGTTTGAATATTATTTTTTAAGGATATCCCTATCCACACAGGGAAAGCCACCAAGTGATCTGGCGCCACTTAGACCTCTCGACCACGAATGACCAACAGTCTAAATGTAGTCCAATTAAGCTTATAACACACTTTTTATAACCAGTTTCGTTAATCTTCGTTAATTTCCGTAACGTGTTTACATTTGTTGACATTACGATACATTTCAGAGCAGATATGGTTATTACGATGAATTCGAAAATTGTGTTACAGGCTTAATTTGACTTCATTTAGACTGATCGTCATTCGTGGTCGAGAGATCTAAGTCGCGCCAGATCACTTGGTGGCTTCCCTCCCATGTGGATAGGGGTCGCAGGTTCGAATGACTGTGCCGAATGGCACACATTTACGTAACAAAAATTTATCGTAAATAATTAGGCCGGTAGAAATCAATATATAATACTGTTTGATTATAAACAGAATATCTACTTAAATACGAGTATCGATCAAAAATAATGTTCAAACAAATCATTTCAAAATGTAGGTAGTTTATAACCATTTTCGTTAATCTTCGTTAATTTCCGTAACATGATGATTTTTGTAAATAATCAGGCCGGTAGAAATAAATATATAATACTGTTTGATTATAAACAGAATTGTACTTAAATAAGAGTATCGATCAAAAAATTTTCAAACAAATCATTTCAAATTGTCGGTTGTTTATAACCAGTTTCGTTATTCTTCGTTAATTTCCGTAATATGATAAAATATATAATAGTGTATGTGTATGTTTATGAAGAAACGCTTGTCAGTTAGGTGTATGTTGGACAGTAACGTTAGTTAATATATGTGTTTACGTGTGCGTGCATATAAGTAAACGACTATTAAAGCAATAAATGATTTTAAAATTAAAAAATATATATATGCAATATTTTAGACGGCGAAGTGTGTTATAGTGTATGTGCGGGTGTATATGTACAACCGCTTTTCTGTTAGTTAATGTAAGTGTTGGGCAGGAATGATAGTTAATGTAATTGTCAGACAGGAATGATAGTTAACAGAGATAGTGGACAGAAATGATTGTTAAAGTAAGTGTTGGATTGGAATGATAGTTAATGTACGTGCTGGGTACTGACCTTATCTAATTATGACAAAAACACATTATTTATATATATATATAAAGATCAGTTTCGCTGAATAACAGCTCACTAGTACGGTTAGACATCCGATTGCTTTTAAGCAGGACTGAAAATCGACCGAACTGGTGTCAGTCTGCGATTCTACCCCTGAGCTATCGGCGCTCGTACGAAAGCAGCTGACTTTTAGCGTGTTATGTAAAATGTACACACGCCAGTTGCTGAGAGTGTCCTAATTCATTACTGAATGAACGATGCGTAGATGCTAGAGCAGCTACTGTTTTTTCAAAGTCTACCATTCTTCCAGAGTGCTCAATCTAGATGTGAGAGCGTAAATAGTCATCTGCAGACAGATCTGTTTCGCTGTATCACAGCTCATCAGTACGGTTATTACATCCGATTGCTTTTAACCAGGATTGAAGCCCGACCGAATAGGCGTCAGTCGGCGACTTTACCTCTGAGCTATGGGCGCAGACTTTTAGCTTGTGATTTACCATGTAAACACACGCCCGTAGTTAGAGTGTTTTAATTCAATACTAAATGAACGATGCGTAGATGCTAGAGTAGCTACTGTTTTTTCAAAGCCTAACATATATGAAGTCCTACCGCGTCACAAAAGCTTTTTTCAATTTGCCTGACATCTTTTCTTCAAAATTGTTCTTGATATATATAAAAAAAATTATACCATAACAAATTAAAAAAAGTTCGTGTTACATATATTATTACCTAACTCAAGAATTGGCTAACTCAAGCACTCATTAGGGCCAGATGTTTGATACATTTATTTGACTTAGTCGGTTAATTGCCATACATGATTCTAGCTTGGGCGATCATGTCTCTTTCGAGACATAATATACTTGGCCAAAGATTTTTCAGCAGTAGGTTACCATTACTTTCTTTAGTAGACTGGTTTCTAACCAAAGATTTAGAACCTTTCTGACCTGTTATTCAACCCATAGCTGGAGGGAGAAGAGTATTTGTGCGTAAGTAAATGAAACGAATTAGACTTGAATTTGAACTCGTCTCTCTGATTTCACATCCGTTACACCATAACGCACATTCGAAATTTGAATTTCTGAATATGCTTGCGTTTCGTTAAAAACGTGACAAAGTCGATATTAGAAATGAATCACGTTACACCGATGTTTTCAAAACTTTGATTTAAATCAAAAATTGCAAATTGGTTATCGCAAATAAGCAAAAGTCCTAAAGTTATCCAAAGATACAGGTGGAGACTTACTGGTTGATGAAAATGATAACACCGCCTTTTCTCTTATGACCCCCCCGCCTCACCAGTATTTGCCCGTGAGCACACACACACATGGACAGATAACCAAATTTACACACGTAATTAATTTTCATAGTTTCGAACGGACATATGCAGGAACTTTGAGCTTTATATATAAGATAAATGCCAATATGATCGATGAAGTGATAAAGTTTACGTGATTTTTGTCATGACTAAATTTTCTAGTCAAGATCATGTGTCATAAGCATTCTTCGACATGGACATGTTTTATAGGGACATTAATACAAACAGATTATATGTTACGAAAAATAAAAAAAGAAGTTAAATTCCTTAACAATGAACTTTTGTTAGTCTTCAACCAAAGCTGTATGAATTAAATATTACTGCTTAACTACACCTATTCTCTACTAACAGTTTCGCCCGGCGTTGCTCGGCTGTAATGAAAGCTTTAAAACTAATCCATGGTCCTGGAGCTCAGACTCTTTAGACATTGGCACGAAAGACTAAAAATCAATAATTGTTTCCAGTTAAAGCGAAACTGTAGACTGGAAGAAAAATAAATGGATGTACGTCAAATTTTGATTTTCTGATATCGATATCAAATAAGTTTTTTCGTCGTAAACTGAATTTTGAAGACTAAACGAGTCCTCTGAGTAAATGGTATCATGGCTGAGACTAAGAACTACAATTATATCTACTTAGAGCCAAACTCGAAGCAAAAACTAAAATAAAAGGACTGAAAAAATACAGACATACAAGCAGATAAACAGACACACACACAAACATCTTGCCGTATATATATTAATAGATATTATCGATTTTCTGCACTATTGTAATTCTGATTATCGTTTCTTATGTCTTTGTCTATGAGTGTATCAAATTTGATTAAAATCGGACCACTCCTTCTATAACCCGATTTTTTCCATTATCGATTTTCGATATTTATTGGGGGTACCTCGACACAAAACTTAGCTAAGAACACTCGCAGACGCTTATAGAACAACTATGTAAATTTTCAAGAAAATAGGTTCAGCTTTTTCGGAGTCTATAGTTAACGGACACACGCACATACAGACACACACACACACATACACACAGAGACAATGTTCCATTTATAAATAAGATTATATATATATATATATATATATATATATATATATATATATATGAATAGTCTTGTCTTGTGTCAGATAACCTTGCTAACAGTGCCCTCTAAAGAATTGTTGGTCGAAAGATTGATTAGAGAAACTAGTAAGGAGTCGATATCCTCTACAATCATCATTGAAAGAATTGAAGACTGTTTTAGCTGAAGAATGGATAAAAGTTCCTCTGGAAACAATTCAAATTTTGTACGAGTTTATCCCAAGCAGAATTCAAGCTTTAATTACTTACAAAGATGGTCATACCCCATATTTAAATAAATTTGCTTAAAATTTCAAGGTTTTTCTATTATTTTGTCCATCCCTGTGTATATATTTAAAAAAAAACGAAATATTTACTTGCTACCTAGGTGTCAACTATATTGGTTTTATTCTTTTTTAAACACACTACCGCCGCTATTCCCACAGAAGGGGTAGGGATGACAAAGAGCGGGGGTAATCGGACGAAAAGGAGAGTGAAAAAAAAAATATATATAAAACACACACACACATAAATACATATACACACACATATATACATATCCCCTTCACAGCCTTCGTACACGCCCAAAATTTACTTCACATTCAATAATTTTTCCTGCTTTGTTTATGTTACCATAGCCAGTTTTACCTCCTGGCACAACCTGAAAACTTTATCTCCAATTCTGTAAAGCCAGACGTTTTTTTTTTTAAATAATACCTCATTTCGTATTAGTCCTTCTGTTGTTTTTACTTCTAATTCCCACACGTGGCTTGTGAGTCTGGTACAATTGCCGTGTTTTTCTAACTTGAACGATGATTTATGGTTGTACTATCTTCTTTTGAATTGTTTTCCGTGCATCCTACGTAAATTTTTTCTGTCCATTGAAATCTTCCGCTTCCGCCTAATACCCCACTCCTTCCATTTTCGCCTCCGCCTTATACCCCACTCCTTCCATTTTACAAGCTTCAGTCAACGGACATTTACTTTTGTTCCTGTAATTATAGCAATCACCATTAACACTATCATTTTGCATGTTAGCCATGAACTTACTGGTGGTTTTGTATTTTATAACATTTTCCAAGTTATCGGCTATAGCTTAATTTTACCGTGTTTCTATTAAAGATTTAATGTAATTCAAATGAACTCAATGTAGATCTAATGTAATTCAAATGAACTCAATGTAGATTTAATGTAATTCAAATGAACTCAATGTAGATCTAATGTAGTTCAGATGAACTCAATGTAGATCTAATGTAATTCAAATGAACTCAATGTAGATCTAATGTAGTTCAAATGAACTCAATGTAGATCTAATGTAATTCAAATGAACTCAATGTAGATCTAATGTAGTTCAGATGAACTCAATGTAGATCTAATGTAGTTCAAATGAACTCAATGTAGATCTAATGTAATTCAAATGAACTCAATGTAGATCTAATGTAATTCAAATGAACTCAATGTAGATCTAATGTAGTTCAGATGAACTCAATGTAGATTTAATGTAATTCAAATGAACACAATGTAGATCTAATGTAGTTCAGATGAACTCAATGTAGATCTAATGTAATTCAAATGAACTCAATGTAGATCTAATGTAATTCAAATGAACTCAATGTAGATCTAATGTAGTTCAGATGAACTCAATGTAGATTTAATGTAATTCAAATGAACTCAATGTAGATCTAATGTAGTTCAGATGAACTCAATGTAGATCTAATGTAATTCAAATGAACTCAATGTAGATCTAATGTAATTCAAATGAACTCAATGTAGATCTAATGTAGTTCAGATGAACTCAATGTAGATCTAATGTAGTTCAAATGAACTCAATGTAGATCTAATGTAATTCAAATGAACTCAATGTAGATCTAATGTAGTTCAAATGAACTCAATGTAGATCTAATGTAATTCAAATGAACTCAATGTAGATCTAATGTAATTCAAATGAACTCAATGTAGATCTAATGTAGTTCAGATGAACTCAATGTAGATTTAATGTAATTCAAATGAACTCAATGTAGATCTAATGTAATTCAAATGAACTCAATGTAGATCTAATGTAGTTCAGATGAACTCAATGTAGATTTAATGTAATTCAAATGAACTCAATGTAGATCTAATGTAATTCAAATGAACTCAATGTAGATCTAATGTAGTTCAGATGAACTCAATGTAGATCTAATGTAGTTCAGATGAACTCAATGTAGATTTAATGTAATTCAAATGAACTCAATGTAGATCTAATGTAATTCAAATGAACTCAATGTAGATCTAATGTAATTCAAATGAACTCAATGTAGATCTAATGTAATTCAAATGAACTCAATGTAGATCTAATGTAGTTCAAATGAACTCAATGTAGATCTAATGTAATTCAAATGAACTCAATGTAGATCTAATGTAATTCAAATGAACTCAATGTAGATCTAATGTAATTCAAATGAACTCAATGTAGATTTAATGTAATTCAAATGAACTCAATGTAGATCTAATGTAGTTCAGATGAACTCAATGTAGATTTAATGTAATTCAAATGAACTCAATGTAGATCTAATGTAATTCAAATGAACTCAATGTAGATCTAATGTAATTCAAATGAACTCAATGTAGATCTAATGTAATTCAAATGAACTCAATGTAGATCTAATGTAGTTCAGATGAACTCAATGTAGATCTAATGTAGTTCAGATGAACTTAGCACACTGGTTCCCGCTATGCATGAATTTACTCGCGCCACAAGATTAGCAACTAGGTCCCACTCTTTTACTGTGAAACCAATAAAATGTAAACCCAAATTCTACTCCATCAGCTTCTTTTCTCGCACTTCCCGCCTGTGGAATTCCTTTCCGTTTTCTTGCTTCCCTGACAGCTAGAATCTCCAAAAATTTAAATGTAAAGTCAATAGTCATCTCCCATCTCACTAACCTGAATCCTCTCTCTCATGCTCCTTTCTCCGTCCACTCTACTCTCATCAGTATTCTCATCCTTCTCTTACCCACTTTCTGACACCCCTTTAACCTATCACTCTTTTTCATAACTTTTCTCCTATGTAATTCCCTGCTCACCAGTGGCAATAGACTGCCTTGCTTTAGGCGATATGATGATAAAAAAAAAGATAGATAGACACCCCGTGTAGCCTGTCACCATTTCTTATAACTTTCCTCGTATGTAAAACCCCTGCAAGGCAGTGTCAGTAAATGATATGATTATAAAAAAAAATTATAATGTGGGTATAAAGTGGGGGATCAATTCTACATTACAATCAAGATATAAACGGGTCCCTCACTTTATTGCCATATTCATCCTTTTCTTACCCACTTCCTGACACGCCCTATATAACCTGTCACTCTTTCTCATTACTTTCCTCCTATGTAACCCCCTGCAAAACAGTGGCAGTAAAATGCCTTGCTTGGGGCGATATGATTATAAAAAAAATTCAGATAACTTGGGAAAGTGTTTGTTCAACATTTTAAAAATATCTTCCCTATATTAAACGTCACCTCCAAATTGAAAAGAGCGGGGGTTGAATCAAATAATATATCTTATATACATATATATATATATATATACACACAAATACAGATTTTTAAAAAAGTGATAGTATAAAGAACAAATAGAAGACTTTTACCAATCAAATATTTTTTCATTTCATGATTGATGAAACTTTAACAAAAGTAAATCATATGAGATTGATAAACGTTTAGCATGTTTTTTTATTTATCATACATATATATATATAGTTATCCGCTGACAGATCTGTTCCGCTGTATCACAGTTCGTCAGTACAATTAGACTCCGATTGCTTTTACCCAGGATTGAAACCCGACCGATTTGGCGTCAGTCGGCGATTCTACCCCTGGGCCATGAGCGTTCGGTAGAAGAAGGTAGACTTTTTAGCGTGTATATTATCATTATACCCACCCAATAGCCAGAGTGCTCTAATTCATTACTGAATGCGCGATGCGTACATGCCAGAGTAGCTACTGTTTTTCAAAGTTCACCATTCTTCCAGAGGTGTGAGAGCGTAAATATATATATATAAATATAAATATGAAACAACACGGTTATCAACGCACACTTCTGAGAAAAACGCCTGTTGATAACACGTACATACTTAAACAAGAAAATAATAAACAGAAACTAAAACTCCTGGAAGCAATCTACATTAAACAATTTAAACCTGGTCTGAATACGATCAATTTTGATATTTCCAATAACGTACTCAAATGCCTGTAATCGGATCAGGGACCACAACGCCACTATTTTGTCACTGTCTTCGGCCATCCGCCACGGTAGGGATGGACTTGTATTTTCAATTTAATTCTCTTTATTGTTAATAACTTAAATGTTCTATGTTTACTGTGTTAATATTTATTCTTTGATGATGGCTTATGTGAACCGAAAGCTTAGACCCGATAAAAAAAATCAACAATTACTGTGATTTTTTGTTGTCTTTCAACGCTATCACCATCAAGTATATCAGACAGTACGAACGGATCCTACACAAAATTAATAGACAAAACTTGTGTATATTATTCAATGAAACCTGCATTCATGAAAAAATGCTGCCAAAATACACACAATATATATATATATATATATATATATATATATATATATATATATATATATTTCTTCATTTGCTGGTTCATTTGAGGTTAAAATACTGACCTGATTTTGTGTCCCTCCTCTTTTAACGCCTTTCATATACTTATTTTTTTTCTTCAAATATTTCTTTGAAAGAGGAATTTCGAAATATTTTTCTCTCTATTCTTTTAAAGAATCTGTTCGTTTGCGATCTTAGAATGGTTGGACATAGCATTCACATATTTCAGTTTCTGGTTGGGTTTCATGTACGCGGAGATTGCACCAGTATGTAGAATAGATTCCAAATCCAAATATTGTACTACTTTCCTATTCATATCAACCCCAATATCAAACTCGAAATTCTTGAAGTGCTTGAAAAGTAGCTTTTTGATTTTATCATTAGCTCTTTTATTAAACCGGGGAGCCGGGTTCGAATTCCAGTTGAATTCCTTGCATTTACGTGCAAATACTCTTGGGAAAAGTATTCATCCGTCTCTTCCCTCTAGTTATGGGCTAAATAACAGATCAGACTTGGGCATAAAGTGGGGGATCAGTTTTATATTGCTTCGAAGTAATAAACTGATCCCCCACTAATTACTACTTAATTATGTAATACATTTCTTCCTCCTCTAGTTATGAGTCAAATAACGGAACAAATTTTTTTCTATAGCCTTGACTGGAAAAAGGTCTACCGTAGAAAGCAATGGCAACCTACTGAGGGATAATCTTCTGTCCAGTCAGTCATGTCTTGAAAGAGACATGATCACCCAAGCGTGTATCACGTATGGCACTGAACTGACTGACTGAATATAATAGTTGAAAAGATGATAGAGGCTTATACTGGGCATAACGTGGGGGACCAGTTTTATATTGTTATGAAGTAATAAACTGATCCCCCAGTAATGACTACTTAATAATATAATACATCTCTTCCTCCTCTAGCTATGAGTAAAAATAACAGGACAGATTGGGTTCTATAGCCTTGGCTGGCAACCAGTCTACCGCAGAAAGCAATAGCAACCTACTGCGGGATAATCTTCTGTCCAGTCAGTCATGTCTCTTTCGGGATATGATCGCCCAAGTGTGAATCATGGATGGCACTTGACTGACTTCTATTGATGCCAAGAAACAAAACACATTCTTTAGCTAATTTCATGGTTCTGATTCCAAAACAATTTTAGATTTTCATGGTCAGCTACCGTTTTTGCTGTACTAAAATTACTCATTTTTGGAAAAAAAAATTCACTTTACGATTTTGGCTGATCAAAAAATCTAATTAATAAAAGTCGTAGAAACCTATCACTTTTCAGGTAGGCCGGGAAACTTATGTCAATCACCTGAAATAAACTACTTTTATAAGAAAATATTTGATTTTGATTTAAAAAAATTAAATCAAATTAAATTTTTCAATTGTATCGCCAAAATTAAAATTAACTGATAAACGTTATCAGTAAAACACTTATCGACTTAGGGTCTTATTGTTATTGAAAAAATAGTATTTCTCAATAAGCAGACCAACATTTGTTGGTTTAAATATGAATTGAGAGGTTTCTATGATTTTACTTTGAGAAATATTGTCATCGGTCAATATCATAAATACCGAAAACAAATGAAAAAATTATATTTTTTTAAATGAGTCATTTTCTGTCCAGTAAAATCGCTAGTTAACCAAGAAAAAGTAAAGTCATTTTTAGATTCAATGCCCTCAAATTAGCGAAAAAAAGGTGTCTCAACCCCATTTTTTATTTTTGTTGTTGTTGTTGTTGTTGTTGACTAGCGTTATCAGATCCTATTATTAGTCCGTCATCCCTGTACAGGCCGTGGCTGTCAATATGGACTATTTTGTTGATCTTGCTCAATATCTATCGGCTCTTTAGTTCTGAAACCCCAGGACCATCAAACTACACTTGTTGGACATCAAAAGCACCCTTATTGGATTTCTTAATCCAAGCCTCGTCATTAGGGAATAATATAGATTAATGACAATGAAAAATTAATTCAATTTGTTCAGGTGGTATACTGACGAAACCCTTAGTAAAATCCAATGCATCCAACAGTCCTTATGGAGGGATACAAATCTTTGATGTCGTATTTTATGAATACATGCTTACTTTTATCATTAACTAGCAGTATAGCCCGGCGTTGCTCGGCTGTAATGAAAGCTTTAAAAGTAATTCATAGTCCTGGAGCTCAGACTCGTTGGACGTTGACACGAAAGACTAAAAAGCAATAGTTGTTTCCAGTTAAAGTGAAACCGTAGACTGAAAGAAAAATGAATGGATGTAAATCAAATTTTTATTTCCTGGTATCGATAAGTTTTTTTCGTCGTAAACTGAATTTTGAAGGCTAAATAAGTCCTCTGAGTAAATGGTATCATGGCTGAGACTAAGAACTACAATTATACCTATTTAGAGCCAAACCCGAAGCAAAAACTAAAATAAAAGGGCTGAAAAAAAATAACATATAGGCAGATAAACAGACACACACACAAACATCTTGCCTTTTATATATATATTATCGGTTTTCTGCACCATTGTAAGAACTGCAACCTTAAAACTTCTGAATATCGTTTCTTATGTCTTTGTGTATCAAATTTGATTAATATCGGACCACTCCTTCTAAACCGATTTTTTCCATTATCGATATTTATCGGGGGTACCTCGACACAAAATCTAGTTAAGAACACCCGTAGACGCTTATAGTACAACTGTGTAAATTTTCAAGAAAATCGGTTCAGCCGTTTCGGAGTCTATAGATAACGGACACACACAGAGACAAAGTTCCATTTATTATATAAGTTTAGTTTTATGAAACCAAGAGATGCATTCACTCTTGGCTTTAAATTGTATCCCTTCCCTTTCTTCCTTCTTCCTTGAATATTTATGCAATGAAAAGAGTTCTCTCCACTTCATTCTAGGCTTACAGCCATATCACGTTGAATACACCGGGTCTCGTTCGATCACCGAAGTTAAGCAACGTTGAGCCTAGTCAGTACTTGGATGGGTGACCGCTTGGGAATACCAGGTGCTATAAGCGTTTAGTGACGGATGTGCGTTGTGGTGCAGTGAATATCGGCTTGGAAAGAGAAATCGGTGAGCCGAGTTCGAATTCCAGTTGAATACCCTGCATCCACTTAAGCACTGGTATCCTTGGGAAAGGTATTAATGTATCCATTCACTCCAGTTATGGGTTAAATAACAAGGGTAGGAGTTGGGGACCCTGCCCTGCCCTTAAAAACAAATCCCAATGAATCTTGGTACTCGAAAAGAAAAAAGTATTACTAGACACAAAACTTATAAAAACAACAATAAATTGTTGAAAGAAAAATGTATTACCAGCAATAAATAAAATTTAGTTGTCAATAAATGACCCGCCGAGGTTGATATGCCATAAAAACAAACCAATCAACCTCATTGTAGTTGTCCGTTCTTGTTCAACAAAGCTTACATATACTCATGTCTGTTAGGCACTGGAATGTTCTCGAGAGAATCAGTCAGTTCAGTGCCATACGTGATACAAGCTTGGGCGATCATGTCTCGAAAGAGACATGACTGACTGGGCAGAAGATTATCCAGCAGTAGGTTGCCATTGCTTTCTGCGGTAGACTGGTTGCCGACCAAGACTATAGAACCCAATCTGTCCTGTTATTTAACCCATAACTGGAATGAAGAGACGAATTAATACCTTTCCCAAGGGTATTTGCGCGTAAGTGAATACAATGGATTCAACTGGAACTCGAACTCGGCTCCCTGGTTTCTCGTTCCTAGCCGATATCTACTGTACCACAACGCACTTCTCGAGAGAATACGGGGTCTTAAACTTTTTCATTGTTTAGACAAATTCATTAAGTGCCGTAATGTTTTGAGACATGTACGAGATCTTGCAATATACTGGTTATTCAAAACCTTTTTCGAAGCGTATCATAAATGCAGTCAGTTAAGGGCCATACGTTATACACGCTTGGGCGATCATGTCTCGAAAATGCGTGATAGATTCGAATCTGCGACCTCTAACAACATAGGGGAAGATATCAACTGATCTGATGCATTTTAGACCACTGGACCACAAATGATTTCACAATCTTAGTGAAAGACAGATCAAGATTTATAAACACAAACTGTCGATCTCTCGTATATACCAATAGATTGTTAGGGGTTCACAGGTTTGAATCATTCCGAATGACACATTTTCCAAACAACATTTCTCAAAAATACTAAGGCCGGTAGAGTTTATATATATATATATTTGTGAACATTTCAAATTTAAGTTGTAAATTAAGTTTTCAGGAGAAAGAATATAAATTAAATTGTTTTTGATTGATTGATTAATTAATTAAATTTTTAAATAGTAAATTTGTTTGAGCCTCTCTACCTTCCCCTTTCTTTGTCCCATAGCCACCGAAACCGTGACATCACCCCTGGTTGGCGGCTGATGAAGACAGGGAATCGCACGTGCTGACACACGTTGTATGTTACTTTTAAGAAGTAAGGATAAGGACTAAGGAAAAGTAAGGACTAACTTAACCCCCAATTTTTCCTGTGTTTATTTTTCCCCGCACCTAAAAACTTAAAAAAAAAATTTTTTAATAAATTTTATAAACTTTATTTTTAATTTAAATCTAGGTTTATAATAATTAAATTAAATTAAATTTAAATAAATTATATGACAACATTTTTCCCCCAAATAAGATTCTTTTCTAAAAATATTTTTTCTAATAACTTCATCCTAGTTAAAAACGCTAATTTTGTTAACACGTCCCTAGCGCCTCTACGGAGATGCAATTTTTCTTTTTTCTTTTCTTTTCTTTATTTTTTCTTTCTTTTCTTTTCCCTTTTTCTTTCCTTTTCTTTCCATTTCGTTTAGCCCACTTCCCTGTCAAACACCACGCCCTATTCCTTCCTTTGCTTCTCCTTCCTCGTTTTTAGAGCTAGACAAAGCCAAATTTTTAAATTTTTCACTTACAACTCAATCTAAAAGTAATGTTGTCCAAAATTTAAAAATAGATATTGATTATTTGACTATAATTATAAAAACAATCTAATCTATTAAACAGGTGAAGAGGCTCATCCCTTGTTTCCTGTTTAGGATGCGGTTTCCGGTTTTCTCTTTTCCAATCTTTTCACTCTTTTCCTTTTTTATTTTTTTATTTTTATTTTTTTTTTCAATTGGAGTAGATAGACTAAACTATCGCCCGGTTCACACTCCACCCACATCTATTAAACAGGTGAAGAGGCTCATCCATTGTTTCCTGTTTAGGATGCGGTTTCCGGTTTTCTCTTTTCCAATCTGTTCACTCTTTTCCTTTTTTATTATTTTTTTTCAATTGGAGTAGATAGACTAAACTATCGCCCGGTTCACACTCCACCCACATCTATTGAACAGGTGAAGAGGCTCATCCATTGTTTCCTGTTTAGGATGCGGTTTCCGGTTTTCTCTTTTCCAATCTTTTCACTCTTTTCCTTTTTTATTTTTATTTTTTTTTCAATTGGAGTAGATAGACTAAACTATTGCCCGGTTCACACTCCACCCACATCTATTGAACAGGTGAAGAGGCTCATCCCTTGTTTACTGTTTAGGATGTGGTTTCCGGCTTTCTCTTTTCCATTCTTTTTACCCTTACGTAGCCCCCTGAGCATCAGTGGCGTTACCGCCTTGCTTGGGGTGATATGATTAAAAAAAAAAATTGCCACCTACTTACAAATCCCACCCATCTAATTTTTTTGCGACGTAAATTTTCTAACTTCCGCCGGTAATATCTTGTTTTATTTTGAGTCTAAAGGTTGCTGATGAAATGTGAAATCTCTCTTAGGGATTTCATGCAGAATTGATCATACAACGGTTTTGAACTTCGAAATTTATTATATATATATATTGGCGGCCCCGCTATAGCCACCGAAACCGTGACATCACCCCTGGTCGGCGGCTGATGAAGACAGGGTATCGCACGTCCTAACACACGTTGTATGTTACAAATTGAATACCAGGACTCTCTGGAAAGCAAGATGACTCTTTGGAAAGACGAAGTGAACCTCTAGAAAGCTGAAGTGACATCTTGGAAAGACAAGGAAATTTTAAAAATCATGGAAAATACAAGAGACGTAAAATGCCCTCTGGGTGACTGTAGCTGGTAGGGGGTGGAATATATCACCCATCAGATTGATTTAAATGGAAACGACCTGGATATGGACACGGCTACAACGTGTGTTTGTGGCAAAATATTTAACGGTTTACGCGGGTTACGTATCCATAAGGGACGCGGGTGCAAACAGCATAAGTCTCCTACTGGAGAATATAAATCGAGTAATGGGATTATAAACCTGGACTACACCCACAGCGTTCAGGATTCCATCGTTGAGCGACAGTACCCTGGAGAAATCCTAAGTAAACCAAGAATCCAGTGGCCCAAAGGTAACTTGAAGGCTATGTGTACAAACCTTGATAAAGAGCTTTCTTTTATCCTTAATACCAATCTTAAGGGCCCCATAGTGCAACAGATCAGTTACTTTTGTAAAATAATACACGACGTTTGCTTTGAGTGTTTTGAACCGGTAATGGAGAAGAAAGGGAAAAAGGAGGAAAAACGACCAAACTGACGACAAGTCCAGAAAGGAAAATTACGAGCAGAACAAAGGTTACTGAAGCGCCGTTTTAAAGAAGCTTCAATTCCTGAAAGGGCAGGACTTCAGGAACTCATGAATGATATCAGAAGGAAGATTCTAGTGATATCCAAAGCTGAGATTCAAAGGAAGCATCGGAGGATCAAGCGACAGTCTCGGAGATCTTTCTTTATAAATCCGCATGCTTTTCGTGGAAGCAAAGAGCGGCAAACTTGATGGCCCTCAAAAGTGGTTGGAGAATCACTTGCAGATGACGTATTCAGATAATATGTGAGACATACCAATCCCTCCTATGAATAGATTATCAAGGCCTCGAGAATGATATAGAACCGATTAAACTTTCTTGGAACTCGTTAATCGCGATAGAGCCTTTGGCGACATCTTTCCTTCTTCGATGTACTTACGATCTCCTTCAAATGAAACAAACCTCAAAATGTGGGGATACATAGATACAGATCTCTGTTTTTCCTGTAAAAAGGACCGAGGTACCTTGTGTCATGTGCTTTCTGATTGTCCACAATCACCCCAGATGTATACCTGGCGACACAACAAGGTATCAGAGGTGATCAAGGAGTTAATAAGAACACAATGTGAAACAGCAAACCAACAGATTGTGGCAGCCAAGGAGACTAAGATCAGATTTCATAAGGAGGGTGAATGCCCTGCAAAAAACAAACAAACAGCTCCGAATATGAAGCTGCTAAGCGGAGCCAGTGATTGGGAGGTTTCAGTAGACCTAATGACGTCTCTAAAATTTCCAATACAAATCACACAGACAAACAAGCGTCCCGACATCGTATTGTGGTCAGACTAAAAAAAGACTGTCTTCCTAATAGAGTTAACAGTCCCTTGGGAAGATAACAGGGTAGAAGCGCACAAGCTAAAGAAAAACCGATACGAGTCACTGCGTGCCAAATGTGTGGACAATGGTTGGAGGTGTCAACATGATGCCTATTGAGGTTGGGTGTCGTGGGTTTCTGGGAGATTCAGTTATTTCTTTCCTTTCTAAGGCATCACTGGCCGTGGTTTAAAAAGCACTTCGCACAGCATTCGAACAACGATACAGAACGCGACAAGTTGGATTTGGTCGAGATCAAAACAACAAGCAAATAAAACACGCGCAACATCACGATCTCATATGCGCAAGTGAGATATTTGTGTGGTCATCTATAACGTTTTTTCTTCTTCCTTCACGAACGCGTTAATAACGGCAAACGCGTTCAGGGAATTTCATTGCCGATACAAACTGCAAAGAGGAACGATCTTTAAATTTACTCCCTACTGAGAATATGCAAGAGGGACAATGAACAAGTTTATCTTCATACCCGACCTGGTGGCAAACGCTGCTGGTGGCGCCTAGGGTGGCGGCCCCGCCATAGCCACCGAAACCGTGACATCACCCCTGGTTGGCTGCTGATGAAGACAGGGAATCGCACGTGCTAACACACGTTGTATGTTACAAATATGTTTTAAAATCAGTGTAAAACGCGTGAAGATACTGAAAGATTCAAACCAATATGTATAAAAAATATTGTTCAAACAAATAATTTCATATATATATATATATATATATATATATATATATATATGAAATTATTTGTTTGAACATTATTTTTGATCGATACTCGTATTTAAATAGATAATCTGTTTATAATCAAACACCACAATATATTTATTTCTACTGGCCTGATTATTTACGATGAATTTTTGTTACGAAAATGTGTGCGATTAGGCACATTAGGATCGAACCTGCGATCCTTATTCACATAGTTGGAAACCACCAATTGATGTGGCGCGACGTAGACCTCTCGACCATGAATGACCAACAGACTAAACGAAGTCGAATCACAATTTTCTCTCTGTCTGTCTGTCTGTCTGTCTCTCTGTCTGTCTCTCTCTCTCTCTCTATATATATATATATATATATAAATTAAAAAAGGATTAATTCAATGATGTTGAATGACCATTTCGATATGAAGATCCCCACGGGGGATAACACATCACCTCAGCAACAGAAAAATCCTTTCAGAAACTGGAGAAAAATCAGTCTAATTTTCCTTTTTAAATAGATTTGCAAAGAAATTAAAATTAAAAAAGAAAAGAAAAAAGAAAAAGAAAAAAGAAAAAAAGAAAAGAAAAAAGAAAAAGAAAAAGATAAAACAAAATAAAATCAAATGAACAAGAAAAGAAACAATAGACATCGTCTGGGTTCGCAAAAGAAGGAAAGAGAATTGTAATTAAAAATTAACAGACGGGCCGTGTTGAAATTGATTTAAGGTTAAGCAACACGGAAAAAAGGTGGGAGATAAGAGAGATAAAGGAAGGAAGGGAGGGAAAAAGAAAAGAAAAGAAAGAAAAAAAATTATATTACAGACGCTGGACATATTAAAAAACCTAACTTCCCAAAAACGTTGAAGTATTAGAAAAAGGCCTTAACTTAAATATATATATATATATATATATATATATATATATATATATAGATAGATAGATAGATAGATAGATAGATACTTATTGTTTAACTGTGATAATTTTCAGCGACAATGTTGTTCTTTTCCAGTGATTTTACTGATAAAACATATTTTGGCAAACAGGTTTGTTTTTTTTTATCGTAAAGATCTCGATGTCGGGTAGAGATAGAGTGTTGATAAGTACAAAGGATTTGTCACTTTAACTGAGCAGGTTCATGCCGACTTCCAAATAGCTTTGAAGAATGAGAACATCATAATGCTGACCTACAGAAACATAGAAATTGGCATGAATGAATTCAGTCAGTTAAAGAGACAAATATTTTGTATATATATAGTGTAAAATCAGTGTAAAACGCGTAAAGATACTGAAAGGTTTAAAAAAATGTTGCATAATCGACTGAATTCTGAATGACGTCCCTATGGGAGTATATGATTCAGCCCAGGTGGCAGATCTTGTGGGAATTTACATTTTAGATATTCTAAGCAGAGTTTTAGACCCAAAACAATTAGGCCTATATTGGGACGATGGATTAATAATTATCCCTAATTCCAATGGGCCCTACACAAATAGGATACACAAAAAAATAATTAGAGCCCTGAAGTACCTCGGTTTTAAAGTCGAAGTCACCTCTAATCTTAAAATTGTAAACTATCTAGACATCACCCTCAACTTAAATGATGGATCCTACCAACCATTTCTCAAAGAAAATAGTTCCCCCACTTATATTAATATTTCATCCAACCACCCCAAAAATATTATAAAACAGATACCCAATATAGTGAATAATAGAATCAACCAATTATCATCCAACATTAAACCTCTCAACGCAAGTAAAAATGTTTACAATAAGGACCTTCAAAAAAGCGGATATAAGAACAAGTTAACATATAATAAACCTACAATAGACTCCGAATCATCCAAAAATAAAAATAAAGGAAACTGTAGAAAAAGAAAGATAATTTGGTTTAACCCCCCTTATTGTAAACTAACTAACATCATATTAGTAAATATTTTCTCAAGTTAATAGACAAAAATTTTAATAACAGTAACCCTCTACGGAAGATTTTTAATAGGTACACCCTTAAAATTAGTTATTCTTGCACCCCGAATATGGACAGCCTTATTAGTTCCCACAATAGGAGTATTCTGGTGAAGTTGCGCAATGCTGAATCTAGGTCCGGAATTCTAAACGAATGCAATTGTAATTCTGTGGACGCCTGCCCGGTGGAGGGAAAATGCAAATCCACCCAGGTGATTTATGAAGCCCGCATTTCTCTATCTAACAAAAAAAAAAAAAAAAACGACTTCCGGACCTATATCGGTATGTCCGCCGGTCCTTTCAAACAAAGACTGTATAACCACAGGTACTCCTTTTCGAACCCCGGTCAGAGGTACCAGACAGAACTTTCGCGGGCATTCTGGAAAATGAAAGAGGAAAGGATGGATCCTGAAATTAGCTGGAAACTGATAGGTTCAGCCCGTAGTCCGAGGGATTTTCGTGATAGGTGCTGTCTATGTTTACTAGAAAAAATTTCAATATTAAAATACCCCCCACCAACACCGGCTACTGAATCTTAGGAGGGAATTCATCAGTAAGTGCCGCTACGAGGCAAATTTTTCGAATACTTAAATTTAGAATTTAAATCCCCGTTGACTAGATGTTAGAATATAAATTAAAAGGATTCAATTTAAGTTTTAATCTTAATTTTATCCTAACGTTAACCTTAAAAAGTATTTTAACCCCCTACCTTCCTATCCCAAGCTCCTTTAATTGCCTATCTTTAGAAAATATGGATTCTTTTACTAAACCCCTTTTTCCTTGATTAACACATATATGTATATATATTTTTTTCTCTAATATTTTTTCTCTAATAATTTTTAAACTGATAACTTCCTGTAATTGGCATTTAACTCGCTTCTACCTAAAAGGTTTAATCAAATAAACTTAAATAATTTTTTTAAAATCTTATATTGAAACCCATTCCTTCTCGCCTAAATACACCTCTTCAAACAGCCCAAAATCTTAACTTTAAAAAGTAATTTAACTCATTTAGTTGTCTATCTTTATAAAATATGAACTCCTATTCCTCCCCTTCCTAAATATACCATTTCAACACCCTGTAACCCCGCGACTACCAGCTCTGTCCTTTTCTACCTTGTGACCGTTGTTAACCTAAAACCCCTCCACACTCTAACACAGGGCCTTCGCCATTTGGAAAAAACAATGTCGCTGACGTGACGTAGAGTTTCTATTAGAGATCCTATGTCGAAATGTACATCCGACACCTTTGAATTTTGAAAATTTTCACTAATTTATATATATATATATATATATATATATATATATACATTATACAAAATTTAATAAACCGTGAAAAGTTAACTGTTCCACGAAAAAATATCAACACTGAATTACAAAAACATTAAACAAGCACCCATTAATACTGCATTTACTAATCGATGAATAAAATAAATATTACGAAAAGTATTATTGTTTGTACGACCCTAATTCCGTTCTATGACTATCAAAATAATATCTACTTATAACGTGATGGCGTATCCATAGATTCGTCCTTGGACCAAACATATAGTAACTTCTACATGACTAACCTTGTAAATAAGACATTTAACATTGCTAAAAACCTTACATTTACCTAAGATATGTAAATCATATTCTCATCTTAGTTAAAATGAAACCGATGTATGAACTACAAGAAATTTTAAAAAATACTTCGTTCTTAACTTCACATACGAACTTAAAAATAATAATAAATAACTTTTCTTGGTGTATTGGCGGACACTTAAAATAACACATTAAATACCTTCACATATTAAAATAATACTAGCATATATATTAGCACTCTATAACTATAAAAGTGAGTGTCTTGACGATTAGTCAGTTAAGTGCCATACGTGATACACGCTTGGGCGATCATGTCTCTTTCGAGACATGACTGACTGGGCAGAAAATTATCCCGCAGTAGGTTGCCATTTCTTTCTGCGGTAGACTGGTTGCCGACCAAGGCTATAGAACCCAATCTGTCCTGTGATTTGATTCATAGCTAGAGGAAGAAGAGACGTATTATATTATTACGTAGTAGTTAGTAGGGGCTCAGTTTATTACTTCATAACAATAGAAAATTGATCCCCCACTTTATGTCCAGTAGAAGCCTTGATCATGATTCCAACTATTATATTGTCAGTCAGTTAAGTGCCATACATGATAAACGCTTGGGCGATCATGTCTCGAAAGAGATATGACTGACTGTGCAGAAGATTATCCCGCAGTAGGTTGCCATTTCTTTCTGCGGTAGACTGGTTGCTGACCAAGGCTATAGAACCCAATCTGTCCTGTGATTTGATTCATAGCTAGAGGAAGAAGAGACGTATTATATTATTACGTAGTAGTTAGTGGGGGCTCAGTTTACCCAATCTGTCCTGTTATTTGACTCATTGCTAGAGGAGGAAGTGATGTATTATATTATTAAGTATTAATTAATGGGAGTTCAATTTATTACTTCATAGCAATAGAAAACCGATCCCCCAATTTATGCCCAGTAGATGTTTTAATTTTGTTTCCCACTATTACATTCATTCAGTCAGTTATGTGCCATACATGATACACACTTGGGTGATCATGTCTTGAAACAGACATGACTGACTGGGCAGAAGATTATCCCGCAGTAGGTTGCCATTTCTTTCTGCGGTAAACTGGTTGCCGATCAAGGCTATAGAACCCAATCTGTCCTGCTATTTAACCCATAACTGGAAGGAAGAGACGGATTAATACCTTTCTCAAGGGTATTTGCGCGAAAGTAAATTGACTATTAGAGACTAACTATTATACAACGTTTAATAAACTGTACAAAAGTTAACATTTTCACGAAATAAATTTTCTAGACTGATAAAAATAAACATTAAATAAATTTTGATTAATAATGACTTTCTTAAGTGCATCGTTGATGAACAAATTATACGATTCATTAGAAACAGCTAAAATCAGAAATAAAAAAGGACAATACTTCCTCAATTAACTGTATCAACCTACTGTTATATAGCGACAAACAACAAACACGCATATATATAAAAATATGAGTTATATTTTTATTAATGACGATGAACCGTGTAGCCTAGTGGACAGAGAGTGAGAGCGCGCCTCTAAGGGTTGACGGGGGGGGTCGTATCTGTTGCTCCTCTGGTCTGGTCTGTCCGGACTGTCTCTCTGCGTCTCTCTGCCTAGACTCTAATCCGTGCTTTCGCGGTCTTTATATATCTTCCAAAACCGGGACTTGTTTCTTCCGGCTTTGCCTTGATCACGCGACGCCCACGCGACGCCTACGTAATTCTCAGAGTCACCTGTCTGTTTGCCTCTGAGTTATTTCCGCATCTGCCGGAAATAGGGTCAAAGTGACATCCGTTACTTTTCAACGACCGGAAACGCCCCCGCTTGCTCAGCTTCCTCGGATGGGGGCGGGATTGTTATATTACATTCCTCGCCCACCCATTTTCCAAAATGTTCACCCAAGAACATTTTTAGCGCAACATCCTCACTCTCCTCCCCATGCCACACAAGCCCGACAATTATATAAAACATGTGTCGAAACAAACAAAACAACAAAAACAAAAAAAATATAGGAGAGCCTACATCGGCAACCCAACAGTTCGTGTCCATCTTGAAAATTGTTCTACCAGCTCGATGTTTCATTGTTCTTTTTTTTTTTTTTTTAATATCCATTTTCACAGAATTGGGCAAAGTTCTTAAAAATGTTCATTTTCTTTCTCGACTCTGTCCATAAGCGTAAACTCTTCGATGCATAATCCACATGATTATAGGCGGTAATCGCGCCCCAGTTTCTAAACTAACATCGAGTAAATGACCTTTGACCAACACCATGTGTGCCCCTGCTCGAGTTTATTGTTACACATGTAACCTCATTTAATTTAATTTAATTTCAAACATACTATGTTTGAACACAGAAAAAAATGGTCATTATAGTCTGACCGAGAAATGTTCAATAGAAAATGAAGAAAATTACCCTGATTCCAACGTTAATCCGCATGCAATTTACTTGTGGAGGATATTAATTTAGTCTAAAAAAATGAAACCGTGACTCGTAGTTCCTTAGTTTGTACAATGCTTTCCATTCCCTGAACTACTTCCTCTGGATTCGAAACCAAGCATATCTGATTTGTTGACATCTCTCTGTTTAACGCAGAGACATTTTTGAGTGTCGAACACCCGTTGACCCCGGAGTACTATTCACAACGGATAACTCAATTTCCTTTTCCGAAGCACTGTTGCTTCTTTTACACTTAAAAATCCGCTTCCTGGCTATTATTCCCAGGATTATTATTACGCCGACCACGCCAGCAATGACTCCTATCGTCAACTTCTTCGGGAGTTGTTCATATCCTTCACTAAATCTCTCCATATTTATCTGTTCCAAGGTATTTACTAGTTTTCAGAAATTAATATATCTTCAAAAGATATTTCCCAAGTCACATAAATGAAAATTCACAGAGGATGTTGAATTGATGGGAACCTGCACAAAAGCATAAAAGTGAAGTACTTTTACGTAAATAAAAATAAGTTTTAGATTTTAATTTAATTTTCCCAAATCTCCCCAAATAATCCGATTCCACCATATTGATAACAAAATATCTTTTCAATATCTGACTCATATCGCGAAACACTGAGACGCGGGTGAATGTTTTAAGAATATATATAATCGGTGTATTCGCAAAGAAATAACCAAACAATGCAGTTGTTTTCAAGCAACGATGTTGAGATATATTTATAATTGGCGATTTTGTTGGCTGTTGTTAACTGCATAATTAAAATTACACTTTAAAACTCTCGATAACATTTAAGTCATTTCTATGCTGTAGAAATGTCACGCAAAACACAAACATTTTTAAATTTTGACAATATCTGTGTAAAGATTACAAATTGACGTTTACGAACAAATTCTGTTGACGAGATCAAAATTAAAGAACCCTTCCGTTTCTCTGATTTTCCTATTGTGGTAGCATTCAGCTACATCTATAATTTGTTAATGTTTACCAATTTTGATTTAGTTCATGCAATACAAGGCCAAATGGAGAAAATGAAGAGGGTCATTTTACGCTAATACTCCAATTGGGGAAAGTTTGTGTACGTAGAACATCGATTGTTTTTTTTTTTTAATTCGGCTCGAGTACTGGTCAGAAAAACTCAACTATTTCAGCCATACAACTGACCTTCATAATCACATTGAGAATAGTTGTTCGTCAATATTTCTATCGGGTTGTCTGGAAATGAACTTTCCAGACAACCCGATAGAAATATTGACGAACAACTTTTAAGTTTTTTAAGTAAAATTAAGACACAAACCAAAATTATTTCATTAAATATTTATTCTACGAAATATTAACTATTTTCTTACACAAACCAAAGAAAACATTGTTATCAACAAATTAATCCAATTATCCACTTAAACTCACTTCACATATATGGTAAAATATTAACAACAAAAATAAATCATTAACTCAGATGCTCCACACCTACAGATAGGCAAATATTTCAACTTCTTCCTCCCCGTCAACTTTAACACTCCACTCCTCCCCGTCAACTTTAACACTCCTGTCAACTTTAACACTCCACTCTTCTTTAACACCCTCGTCAACTTTAACACTCCACTTTATTTTAACACCCCCCCGTCAACCCCAACCCTACGCGCTCTCCCTACATGTAGTCTGTTTCACCTCCTCCGTTCTACCGAACAATCCATATTTCTAATTTCTACGGTCAGATCGGCAAAAGTATGCTGTCCCATTTTTTTTTTAACGAGACCTACTATAAACACGAGCAGAACACACACACTATCAATCAAAGAGACACCTACCTTGGCTGACTGTCTATATATTTTCGTCTTCTTTTTTTCTTTTTCTTCCTTCCTCGCTGTCGTCCGGTTGTTTACTATTTTCGTCTTCTATCCGGTAGTTTTAATTCCGGAAATTTCAAGTCTGTTGAATTTTCAATTGTTGCCGTGGTACTAGCTCGTATCAATCTGTTTTGTTGTTTCAAAACAGCAGGTCACTTAGGCACCAAAATAAACGTGTGTTATATAGCAATATACAACAAACAAGCATGTATATGAAAATATATAATAATATTTTTTATTGATGACGATGGACCGTGTGGCCTAGTGAACAGAGAGTGAGAGCGCGCTTCCAAGGGTTGACGGGGGGTGTCGTATCTGTTCTCCTCTGGTCTCGGTCTGTCCGGACTGTCTGCCTCTGTCTCTCTGCCCAGACTCTAATCCGTGCTTTCGCGGTCTTTATATATCTTCCAAAACCGGGACTTGTTTCTTCCGGCTTTGCCTTGATCACGCGACGCCCACGCGACGCCTACGTAATTCTCAGAGTCACCTGTCTGTTTGCCTCTGAGTTATTTCCGCATCTGCCGGAAATAGGGTCAAAGTGACATCCGTTACTTTTCAACGACCGGAAACGCCCTCGCTTGCTCAGCTTCCTCGGGTGGGGCGGGATTGTTATATTACACTACGATCAGTTAGTTAATTGCCATACATACACGATTGGGCGATTATGTCTCTTTCGAGACATGACTGACTGGGCAAAAAATTATCCCGCAGTAGGTGGTAATTGCTTTCTGCGGTAGACTGGTTGCCAGCCAAGGCTAAAGAACCCAATCTGTCCTGTTATTTGACTCATAGCTAGAGGAGGAAGATATGTATTATATTATTAAGTAGTAATTAGTGGAAGATCAGTTTATTACTTCATAACAATATAAAAGTGATCCCTACTTTATGCCTAGTAGAAGCCTTAATCATG
Source organism: Ascarosepion bandense (assembly GCA_037127315.1). Taxonomy (NCBI): domain Eukaryota; kingdom Metazoa; phylum Mollusca; class Cephalopoda; order Sepiida; family Sepiidae; genus Ascarosepion; species Ascarosepion bandense. The sequence goes on from JBBBDQ010001578.1 coordinate 1,543,056, forward strand.
TTTTCAACTATTATATTCAGTCAGTCAGTTAATTGCCATACGGGATACACGTTTGGGTGATCATGTCTCGTAAGAGACATAACTAACTGGGCAAAAGATTATCCCGTAGTAGGTTGTAATTACTTTCTGAGATAGACTGGTTGCCAGCCAGGGCTAGAGAACCCAATCTGTCCTATTATTTGACTCATAGCTAGAGGGGGAAGAGATGTATTATATTATTAAGTAGTAATTAGTGGGAGATCAGTTTATTACTTCATAACAATATAAAAGTGATTCCTACTTTATGCCTAGTAGAAGCCTTAATCATGTTTTCAACTATTATATTCAGTCAGTCAGTTAAATGCCATACGTGATACACGCTTTGGGCGATCATGTCTAGAAAAAGACATGACTGACTGGGTAGATGATTATCTCGAAATAGGTTGCTATTGCTTTCTACGGTAGACTGGTTGCCAGCCAAGGCTATAGAACAAATATGTCCTGTTATTGAACCCATAACTGGAGGGAAGAGACGGATTAATACCTTTCCCAAGGGTATTTGTGTATAAGTGAATGCAAGGAATTTAACTGGAATTTGAACGCGGTTCCCCGATTTTTCATTTCGAGCCGATATCCACTGCACCACAACGCACACCCTACTATGCCATAATCAAATGCATTATAACTATAAATAAGATGATAAACATCACTAAAAACTCGTAAGTACTAATATATTCCCCACTAATCCCAGTATAAAACGAGACTAATTATAAGGCATATTTAATTTAACACAGCCTACTTAATCATACGCAATAGCCCTTCTCCGTCAACGAGTGTTTTGGAAAAGATCAACATTGTATATCAGTTTAAATGTAAGTTGGAAGATTGTATCTCTGACAAAAAAATGTAAGTACAGATGTTGGCTTGACGACAATATTATCAAGATGTCATACACTCCATTTGTCGGGTACAATTTCTATAGCCCAACATTTAAAGAAACATTCCTGTTTACCTTCACAATGCAAAAAAATACTTGTTGACAACACCAATAAACTACACCATGAAAATATTAAACAAAAATTTCTAATTCTACATCAAAATCCACCAACCAAACTAACATTCAACAAAATTTATTACGAGCAATGTTTAAAATTCATTTGACTAACATTTAATGTCATTTTGCATTTTGCTATCTCTGGTTGCCTTCCTTATGTTGTGGACGCTCGTTTACAAAAAAAACAAAAAAAACATTATAGCTACAACAGATAAATTTGAAATTTTAAAATTGTTATAACAGAGCACGTTCATTCGTGTTTACAAAAAATCGCCATCATCAAAACGATTAATGTTACATTAATTTTGTCTTCGCAATTCACCCTTTGAGGATGATCTCGGAGGAGTTCGAACGTGCTTGGGTTAAGAAAAACTACAACGTTTTCCTTTTTTGAATTTCCACTCAACATCAAAAAGATAATTACAGAACTAGAAATGGGCAAGTACCCTTCAGAAAGGTATTAATCCGTTGCTTCTCCCTTCCGCTATGGGTTAAATAGCAGGACAAATTGGATTCTTTAGCCTTGGTCCAGTCCACCGCAGAAAATAATGGCAACCTACTGCAAGAAAAATCTTCGGCAAAATCAGTCATGTTTCTTTCGAGACATGATCGCCTAAGCGTGTATCACGTATGAGATGCCAAGTCAGGATCGATTACATTGCAGATACTTCTTAGGATTTTGTCGAGAACCTTGAGATTTATTTTTTATAATCATATCGCCCCAAGCAAAGCATTTTGCTGCCACTGTTTTACAGGGGGTTACATAGGAAGAAAGTTATGAGAAAGAGCGACAGGTTATAGGGGATGTCAGGAAGTGGGTAAGAGAAGTGTGAAAATATTGATGAGAGTGGAGTGGACGGAGAAAGGAGCACGGGAGAGAGAGAGAGAGGATGCAGGTTAGTGAGATAGGAGATGACTATTGACTTTACATTTAAATTCTTGGAGATTGTAGCTGTTGGGAAAGCAAGTAAATGGAAGGGAATTCCATGAGAAAGAGGATGCAGGTTAGTGAGGTAGGAGATGACTATTGACTTTACATTTAAATTCTTGGAGATTGTAGCTATCGGGAAAGCAAGTAAATGGAAGGGAATTCCATGAGAAAGAGAATGCAGGTTAGTGAGATAGGAGATGACTATTGACTTTACATTTAAATTCTTGGAGATTGTAGCTGTCGGGAAAGCAAGTAAATGGAAGGGAATTCCACAGGCGGGAAGTTCTGCTGGAGTAGAATTTGCGTTTACAATTTATTGGTTTCACAGTAAAAGAGTGGAACCTAGATGCTATTCGTGTTGCTCGAGTAAATTTATATATAGGGGGCACCAGTGAACTAAGTTCATCGGAGTAGAAGCCGTGAAAGTATTTGTAGAAGAGACACAGGGAAGCCACATTTCGCCGGTGAAAAAGTAACTGTATTTGAGCTGCCAAGTCGGGATGTATCACATTACAGATTCTCCGTTGGATTTTGTCAAGGACACCTAGGTGGATAGCAGGAGCACTCGACCAGATATGGCAGTAGTATTCAATGCACGGGCGGATGGTAGATTTATATATATGCAGGATTGTTTCAGACGGGAAAAACCTCCTGGCTCTACACAGAGAACCTACTTTCTTAGCAGCGGATTTAGCTATGGATTCGATATAATCATTCCACTTGAGGTTTATTGTGAGAGTTAAGCTGAGGACGCGCAGTGTTTTGCTTTCAGGGAGACTAGCCTGATCCATGCTAATGGTGGGTAGGAGCAATTATCTGTGATGATTAATAGATAGCAACTTCGTTTTGGAAGCATTAAAATTTACGAGCCATTTCTTACCCCCAGCCCGCCACGGATTGGAGGTCTTTGCAAGCTCGGCAGCGAGGTTTGCTTTGTCAGCCTCAGCAAATTTTTGATCGATTCATGAGTAAACTGTAGTGTCATCAGCGTATATATGCCTACTTGGGATCTTATTACATCTGGGAGATCGTTAATGCAGATAAGGAAAAGCATAGGACCTAGATTAGAGCCTTGAGGGACACCCGTGTTCGCATGTCCTTTCAATACTACCTCCATTGTGCGATTTGAAATGAATGACTGGATAAGGTCAAACAATTGTCCAGTTATGCCATAACCTTGCAGCTTGTGTAGAAAGTCAGCATGCCAGACTCTGTCAAACGCTTTGGAGATATCTAGGGCAACAGTTCGGGCTTCGCCGTTCTTGTCAAGAGCCTGGTGTATATACTCAGTGATGGTCGTGAGCATATCACCAGTAGACCTGGTGAAGCGGAAAGCATAAGCCGTACTGATGAGCTGTAATGCAGCGAAACAGATCTGTCTGCGGATGACTATAGTATATATATATATATATATATATATATTAGTCATCCACATACAAGCCTGTTTCGCTGTATCACAGCTCATCAGTGTGGCTAGACACATCCACTTGCTTCTGACCGGGATCGAAACTCGACCGATTTGGTGTCAGTCGGAGTCGCTACTCCCTAAATCATCGACGCATGGAATATATATATATATATATATATATATATATTGATTGTTTAATACTTAGTTTTTGGTCATAATAGGGTTAGACCAGTACACATTTGTATTAAAAGTGTTAAAAAGTGTTAAAAAGTGCTCAATACAATTATATTGTAGAACTTTTGAATATTTTCCATTTTTAAACGAGTAATTACGCTACCTAGGTTTCTACTATGAGTGGTGTCTTCAGGCGAATATATACATATATATATATATATATATGTGTGTGTGTGTGTGTGTGTGTGTGTGTGTGTGTGTGTGTGTGTGAATATTCATATGGGAATACACTCATGTATAAAAATATTATTCAGATGTTAATAAAACAGTGCTCAATGTAGCATAAACAGGGCTATTAATTATATATTATTAAATATACATATTTTCCTGCGTCGGTGGTACGACTCGGAGTTTTATGTAATACGCAATCAATATGTGCATATTTGAAAATAACCGTTCAAGAGATTTGAATTTAGGAACAAGCGATGTTCATGGAAGCTAGATCTTATAATGTTTGGTACTATGAGCAAGAGCATATATAAAACAGACAAAAATACAAGACGATAAAAAGTTTAAATTTAAATATAAATCTTTAAAAAAATTATTAAAATTCTGTGAGATGAATTCAGAGATGAGAAATTCAAAATTATTATTAGTAACAAATAAATTAGGAAAAGAAAGGAAGAAAGGAAAGGAGTAAGAAAGACAGAAACAAACACATAGGGGAATCAGTATTAATCTGGGTTTAAGTATTTAATTTTTTTGTTTTATTTGGTCATCGATTCACTTGTTTTATTAAGTTAGGGTTTTATTAAGCATATTACGTTATATGTTTTAAGATGGCAAGTTTTTTCTAAAATATATAAGTTACATCTATCTACTTTCCCATCATAAAATTTGTTTTAATCACGATACGCCCGGTTCACACTCCACCCTCATCTATTGAACAGGTGAAGAGGCTCATCCCTTGTTTCCTGTTTAGGATGCAGTTTCCGGTTTTCTCTTTTCCAAACTTCTCACTCTTTTTTTTCAATTGGAATAGATAGACTAAACTATCGCCCGGTTCACACTCCACGCACGTCTACTGAACAGGTGAAGAGGCTCATCCCTTGTTTACTGTTTAGGATGTGGCTTCTGGTTTTCTCTTTTCCAATCTCTTCACTCTTATGTAGCCCCCTGCACATCAGTGGCGTTACCGCCTTGCTCGGGGTGATAATAAAAGGGTTTGAATAATGCATGAAACTCCGAGTCGAGCCACAAAATAACACAAAATATATCACGTTACAGTCAAAACATGACAATAAAATAACAACATCCTCGAAAATGGCCAGTAAATTGGCTGAAAGCGCTTGAAAAGTTAAAAATTATAGAGCATTATTATATTCCTTATCTCCAGCAAAATGAAAACATGTAAGAACATTGAAAGAATTAAATCAAAACTTAATATTTTCCTTGTCGGTTGTTTTTAACATGTTTGAAAGAAACATTGCTGGCCATATATGTATATACAGTACTGTGCAAAAGTATTAGGACAAGAATTATTTTATCTTTTATGAGTCATCAAAATAATTGCGACAATTTACCAATCGCACCCAGTGTATATATACAGTACTGTGCAAAAGTATTAGGAGAAGAACTATTTTATCTTTTATGAGTCATCAAAATAATTGCGACAATTTACCAATCGCACCCAGTATATACACAGTACTGTGCAAAAGTATTAGGACAAGAATTATTTTATCTTTTAGGAGGCATATTGACAGAAAATAAACAATTTAATTAAAGTAATTTTATTTGATTTACTCAAAAAATGCTTTACCAAGAAAAAAAATACTTGTTTCAAAATAAATTTAATATTTAGTATAATAGCCTTTTGCTTTGATCACAGCCTTCATTCTGTCAGGCATTGACATCACAAGATTCTTCAATGTATCTAATGGTATCTCCTGCCAAGCAGCTTGTATTTGTTCCCAAAGTGTGTCTTGGGAAGTAACATTAAATATTATCAATGTTTTATCCAAAATATCCCATAGATGTTCACTAGGATTGAGATCAGGGCTTTGTGGGGGTTAATTCAAATTCCGGAACCTTCTATCCTCTTCCTTTTTAGTTAAATAATCAATATTTATCACCAAATTACTTAGATTTTCACTCTGTATTTGAATTTCAGTGAGGTTTTTAAGAAAATAACAATTTAATTAAAGTAATTTTATTTGATTTACTCAACAAATGCTTTAACAAGAAAAAATACTTGCTACAAAATAAATTTATATTTATCAATTTGAGAGAGGGGAATAAGAAAAAAGTCAGTCATATCCAAGGATAATAGAATAATGATTAGTTTCAAAATAACTTGTTTAATAGAAAATATGAAAAATTAAATATAACTTCTTTTTAATAAATTCCTTTTACATCTAGTTTTAAATGATCAATATTTATTAACAATTTACTTGGCTTTTCACCCCGTATTTGAATTTCAGTGAGGTTTTCAAGAAAATCACCCATGTCTTAATGCTTTTGCACACTACCGGTAGTGTGCAAAAGTGTTAGGACAGGAGTGATTTTAAACTTTATTTCGATGCCTCATAAAAGATAAAATAGTTCTTGTCCGAATACTTTTGCACAGCACTATATATATATACAAAGGCAAACTTAGCAACACGAGTATTCAGAAACAATATTGTTTTATATAAAGGTGAATTTTTTAGGTTCTATCTTAATGTCTGATAATGAAGAGATTAGATGTTTGAAATTTTTTGTTATAAGTAAAAAATCTCAAGTAGTTATTATAATCAATAAGTGATATGCACCGGTGAATAATATTTGTGGTGACTTTTATATATATATATATATATTTTGTTAGAATGGTGGATATATTTTGTTCATAAAAAGCTTGTTTTATTGTGTTTAAAATTCTTTAAGGCTAATTTTATTTCTCCAGACTTCTGAGATGAGATAGTTTTTACATTATTTACACCGTAGCGTACAACAACCGAAACGTCGTGAACATGGCAATAAAGATGAGAACAACATCTCGGGCAGTGTAAATTATAGCGGATCAGAAATTAATTAAAATCAACCTTCTTCTTCACTTTTACAAAAATTCACAATGACGTGTTAAATACTGTTTTTCCCAAATAGAAAAATGATTGACCATGTGCTTAAAGAAAAAGTCAAAACCACATTTTGCAAGTAGATGCTAAAATGATTTTTGACCAATGGGAGCGACTTGCAAGACTTGAGGACGTCGTGAGCAAGTGCAGCAATCTGAATACTATAAAAGGCCCCAGTCAGCATCAATCACAGAGTCAGATCGGAGCCGTGAGACGAAACGACTAAAATGTAACTTTAACTTCAAATCGATCCGGGGATAAGGTCAGGTCGCACCTTGTTCTCTTTCTCCTTTATCCCTTTCCACAATTACTGCTCCGAACATTTTGTACGAACTCTACCCTTAACCTCTTAATAATGTTTCTAATTGCACATTAACTCCTACAACTTATGTTAGTCTTTCCCTTTAATAAATTTCTATTTTAAAATGCAAAATGTAATGGTATCTCTTGCCAAGCAGCTTGTATTTGTTCCGAAAGTATGTGTTGCGAAGTAACATCAGATTTATCAATTCGATTATTGTGCAGTGGATATAGACTCGGAACGACAAACCGGGGAGCCGAGTTCAAGTTCCTTGCATTCTCTTACGCACTATTCCCATTGGAAAAGGTATTAACCCGTCTCTTCCTCCTCTAGCAATGAGTCAAATAACAGGACAGTTTGGGAACCTACTGCGGAATAACCTTCTGCCAAGTCAGTCATGATCGTCTAAAGCGTGAATCACGTATGGCCCTTAAATGACTGACTGAATATAATAGTTGAAAACAGGATTAAGGCTTCTACTGGTCATAAAGTTGGGGTTCGATTTTCTACTGTTATGAAGTAATAAACTGAACCCCCCATTAATTAATACTTAATAATATAATACATCCCTTCCCACTTTAGCTATGTCAAATAACAGGACAGGTTGGGTTCTATGGTCTTGGCTGGCAACCAGTCTACCGCAGAAAGCAATGCCAACCTACTGCTGGATAATCTTCTGCCGAGTCTGTCATGTTTCTTTCGAGACATGATCGCCCAAGCGTAAATCACTTATGGGACTTAACTGATTGAATCTCTGCTCCAGTTAAATGGAAAACTTTACCAGTTTCCAATCTTTTTATTTTTATCTTTCTATTTCTTCATCAGTGTCAACACCAAAACCAAGACTTCATGTCCAGAAGTCTTAGTTTTGTTTCCGTAAGGTCTCATCCATTGGAAGTAAGTGGTATTTTCCCCCGACCATCCTAATATTCAAATAAATTTAATTTACATTTGCTTCATATAATCTCTGGTAAAAAGTAATTACTTCAGAACATCCTAATATTTAGATAAATTTAATTTACATTTGTTTAAATATAATCTCTGGTAAAAAGTAATTACTTTCCCAACATCTTAATATTATTTTGCTTCCTCCCTCGCGTTGTTTACACGCAATTTAATAAGTAGAGCGAAAAGAATAGATCCGAATCATCATTTTTCTTTTAATCATTTCACCCCGAGCAAGGCGGAAACGCCACTGATGTGCAGGGGGTTACATAAATGTAAAAAGATTAATTAGAAAAGAGTGAGGAGTGCAAACTAGTTAGAAAGGAACAATAGAAAGCAGGTGCGATGACAGATACATAGGTGGATTGAAAGGGAAGGTTGTACAGGGGTGGGGAGAGAGCTAGAGTCCAGTGGTTAGTAGATGAGTATTGACTTTGCATTACAAGAATATCTTCTGAATAAACTTGTCTTTTAAAATACTCGAAAAGTATATATATCGATTTCGCTTTAACTGGAAACAACTATTGCTTTTTAGTCTTTCGTGCTAACATCCAAAGTGTCTGAGCTCCTGAACCATGGATTTTTTATAGACTTCATAAAAATGAGAAGACGGTTAAATAATGCCTGAAGCGCAGGGGGCTACGTAAAGTGAAAAGTTTGCAAAAGAGAAAGCCGGAAACCACATCCTAAACAGGGAACAAGGGATGAGCCTCTTAACCTGTTCAATAGACGTGGGTGTAGTGTGAACCGGGCGACAGATAGATCTATCTACTCCAATTGAAAAACAAAAAACAAAACAAAAAAAACAAAGTGAGAAGATTGGAAAAGAGAAAGCCGGAAACTACATCCTAAACAGGGAACAAGGGATGAACCTCTTCACCTGTTCAATAGACGTGGGTGGAGTGTGAACCGGGCGATAGTTTAGTCTATCTACTCCAATTGAAAAAAATAAGGAAAGTGAAAAGATTTGAAAAGAGAAAGCCGGAAACCACATCCTAAACAGTGAGCAAGATATGAGCCTCTTCACCTGTTCAATAGACGTGGGTGGAGTGTGAACCGGGCGAGAGTTTAGTCTATCTACTCCAATTGAAAAAAAAAAAGAAAAAAAAAAGAAAAAAAATGAAAAAATTGGAAAAGAGAAAGCCAGAAACCACATCCTTGAAAAATAAAAAAATATTAAAAAGATGTCCTGGAACCGAAAGGTTTTCATACAAATTTTAACATTAAAATGGTATGTTTATTTTTAGATTTTAAAATTGTATATTTATATTGTCTGATCATTTTATGTTGCTGTTATAATAATTATAGTCCATAATTATTGCTACAAGAAATTCCATAAAATGTATGTTACCATTATTATAGAAAATGTAGGCAGGCACAAAATGACAAACTTCTGCCTAGAAGTCTGATAACCGAAACTCAATGGGATTGGATGTTGAATTAGAATTCTGACTTTGATGAAGTGTCTTTGGTTAAGGTGTTGTGAAGTTTAGGCAAAACTTCGCTGCAAAGTTGTATCGACCGGTTTGTGCCGGAAGTAAGACACGGAACAAGAAAGTAGTTTCAAAACAGAGTATTAGTATAACAAGATATTCAAAAGAAGTGTTAATATTCATAGCACTACCTAAGAAGCCAGGAACAAACGAGTGCGAACTCCACAGAACCATCAGTTTAATGAGCCATATAACAAAACTGATCGTCCGAATCCTGATGAATAGAGCGAGAAGCAGAATCAAGCCAGAGATAGAACAAGGACAGTGCGGTTTCGTCAAAGACACGGGAACAAGGAACGCCATATTTATGATCAGGATGCTCTCCGAAAGGGCAATAAAAATGAGGAAGGACTTATATCTTATTGCATGGTGTAACAGGAGAAGGTATGCTCAGAGCCACCAGGCATATAGGGAAAAGTGGAAGGCCATTATCGCCTACGTCCTGAAGGGACAAGGCACATAGAAGAAGAATATAGAAATAAGTAAGTCCGAAGGTATTATTACGCTGCCTGACTAGTACCTGTCGTTAACTGCTCTCGTTAACTGCTGTACTTGGTTGCTCGTAATGGCTTCGTTAAACTGCTGCAACTATCTGCCAACTTGACTGCTCGTAACTTCTCAATATTTATTGTATGAAAAATACAATTGTGGCACAAGGCCGATTCGAGGGGACTCAGGTTGGTCTTCAGTACCTATCCTATACCTAGCTAATCCGACTCACGACCCAAACATACTTTACAATTTTCTCATCCACCACAAGAACATGTCCATCATCATTCAATCCTTCATACAACAAAATACCTCAAACATACCAGGGACCTAAAAAAAACATAAGAGTATAAAAATATTATTGTGAATAATACATACAAAAATATATTTAAAAATATATCATGAAATGATATGTAGGGAGGGGCATGACATAAATTCCAAAAACAAAAACAAAAAATAAACAAAAGATACAGACAGAAATCATGATGTTAGTTAGACCCAACCAATCCACAAAACAAAGAGGCCGCTGTATTCTTCCCATAGGACAAAATCAAGAGGCACTCCTTCTACAGAGAGTGGAGAGGAGAAAATAAAATTGCTGGGGAGAATATAATCTTGACCCAGACGAGATAAAACGGGACAAAAATAAAAACTGGGGAAATTGGGAATCTCGACCTGGGTCATAACAAAAGATAAATGCCGGGGACAGGCTAGAAACTCACATTTATTCCCATTAACTATGTACACAAAAAGGAGCTACCTTAACCAGGGGAGGGTTCAAAAGGAATCCACCCCGATGTGACTAGTAGATCTAACAAAGAAAATCAATGCTAATTCCGTTCACGCAAACCAGGCTTGCCACATTTACCCAACTTTCGCTAAAGCCTATCGGGGTCAACCCGTTTCCAATTAGATCAAATCTTAATTTTGAGCTGATGCTCGAAACATCGGATCAGATCCTGATGTGAAAGTCGGCCACCTCGTAAGACTCCCTCCAGTCGCGTCGTCCATATCACCACTCGAGCCGTGGCCAGCAGCTACAGAAACACCATTCACGTCACTCCCGAAAACGGGGGCAGCACACTGTCATAGGCGTATGCACGATCAATGAGCACGAGCTCACATGGCGCGATACGAGCAGTCAACTCGCCGACACGGTCCCATATAGGACAAATCCAATAACAATGGTAGAATGCGTGTGCAGAAGTCTCCATTAAACCAAGGTCACAGTGTTCACAATCTGGCAAATCCGCCAGACCCAATATGAAGGCCGCGTCATTGAGAGACAACCTATTCCGAGCCAATCGCCAGTAACTGTTCTCTGGAAGTCACGCAGGTAATTTATATATAGCAAAAAGGAAGGATTCATTCTTCGTAGGAGGGCACCAAAAGGGCGCAAGATTATCAGACGGTTGCAAGAATTGAAAGAGTCAAGACATATTAGATTCATTAGTCAGACAAACCAACACATTTTAATGGGTAATATGTTGACCGAGTAATATCCGTCCTGATTCCTACTCGCTTCCTTTAAAAAAAAACTATACTACGATTGTTGTCCCATGTGAAATAAAGCGAGTAAAACGAAACTATTAGATTGTCTTAAAAGTTCGTAAACATATTCGAAATGGGTCTATCTGGTCCAGCAAAATCGAGAGAAGCGATGGGTTCAGAAAGGGCAAGATCGATTTGGCAAGAAAGTAATGTTGTGTGTTTGGTAGAACTTTGAATTAATCGTGCATTTTGAGTTGGTTCCGAATGGTCGTGCCATCAGTGCCGAACTTTACTGTCAGCAACTTGAGCGAGTCTACGAAAAGTTGAAGCAAAAGTATCCGGCTCTGATCAACCGAAAGCGCGCTTTGATGCAGCAGAACAATGCCAAGCCACACACCGCCAGGAAAACCAAAGACAAGTTTCAAGAGCTGGACGGTGTTGAGGGTCTGCCACATCCAGCCTACAGTCCTGACGTGCTCCATCAGATTACAGCCTTTTCCGCTCAATTCAACACTATCTGAAGGGCTGCCGATTCGACTCGTTTGAAGTCGAGGAAGCGTGCCAAGAATTCTTTGATTCGAAGCCAGCTGAATGGTACTTTGACCAGATTCGAAAGCTTGCAGATCGATGGCAGAAAGTCTTGGAAAATGATGGTCTTTATTTTGAGAAATAATTTTTGTTGTTTTTCCGAGTAAAATTTCAATTCTTTGCAAGTGTTTACGAACTTTTGGGACAACCTAATAGTCCATCATTGATTCAGGTTGTGATGTATTATTGGATTAAAAGAAAGGACGAAACGAAATACAACAACCAATACATATCTAAATTTTAAAGTGGTTATTTGCTCTCGTTATCCGATTGAGATCCCTAGAGGGGAAGATTTTAAAAACAGCTACTACTTCTGCGATTTACGCATTAATCTTCATCATGAACTGAGTTCTCCCGCCTGCTGGCGGGCGTATACACGCGTATATCTAACACGTTAAAATTTCCTCCGCTCTCAGACATGCGCCGATATTTTAGGGGTAAGCTCTCCGACTAGTCGGTCGAGTTTGATCTCGGTCAGAAGGGAACGGATGTCTAGTCACACTGGCGAGGCTGTGATACAGCGAAACAGGCTTGTATCTGGCTGACTATATATATATATATATATATATATATATATATATTAATTCAGATACTTCAATCCAAGGGAAAAAAGCAGGAAGGTAAATTCCAAAAAACCCGATCCTAATTAATATTAAAAATTTATTTTAATATTAAAAAATGATACAGGAAGAGAGCTCCATGTAATAAAATATTACACAGCAAATATATATTAAAAAAGGATTAATTCAAAGATGTTGAATGGCCATTTCGATATGAAGATCCCCACGGGGAACGACACATCACCTCAGCAACAGAAAAAAACCTTTCAGAAACTGATATATATATATATATATATATATATATATGTGTGTGTGTGTGTGTGTGTGTGTGTGTGTGTGTGTGTGTGTGTGTGTGTGTGATGTTGAGTTACGTTAATTTTGGGCGCCAAGATTATTGTTTTTTAAGAATTTCTACTGATAAAAGATATTTTGGAAAGCTGTTTTTTATCGTAAAATGTTTCATATTGGGTCAGACATGGAAAGTTGATAGTTTCAGTGCAACGAATTTGCTACTTTAACTTTATTTTCAATGTATTACATTGATGTGGCACAGGGCGGGGGAACAAAAACTTGGGATGGTCTTCAGTAAGTATCCTATACCTAGCTAATCCGAATCACGACCCAGACATACTATACAATGTCCACATTAACCATAAGAACTTATCCTTCACCAATCAACGTTTCATACAGCACAATACCTCATACAATCCGACGACAGAAAAAACCCAAAGGACAATAAAAAATCTTATTATATACAACTAGCAGTATAGCCCAGTGTTGCTCGGGTGTAATGAAAGCTTTAAAACTAATCCATGGCCCTGTAGCTCAGACTCAGCCTAAAGAATACTTGTGTGAAGTTTGGTGAGAATCGGATAAAAATTGTGGATTTGTATAAAGGAAATACAGACAGATAAACAGACACACACACAAACATCTTGCCTTATATATATATATATATATATATATATATATATATATATTATCGATTTTCTGCACTATTGTAAGAAGTGCAACCTTGAAACTTCTGAATTTCGTTTCTTGTCTTTGTCTATGAGTGTATCAAATTTGATTAAAATCGGACCACACCATCTATAACCTGATTTTTTCGATTATCGATTTTCGATATTTATCGGGAGTACCTCGACACAAAACCTAGCTAAGATCACTCGTAGACGCTTATAGTACAACTGTGCAAATTTCCAAAAAAATCAGTTTAGCCGTTTCGGAGTCTATAGGTAACGAACACACACACAGACGCATACACACACAGACAAAGTCCCATTTATAAATAAGTTTAGATATATGATATACAAAAATATATAAAATTTTCATATGACATGATAGATGGGTGGAGTATGAATAGAATCCAAAAAAAATTTTTTTAACAAAAGTACAAAATAAATCCATGATGTTATTTGGATCCAACGTCCCATAAAATAAGAGGCCGCTGTATTCTGCCTTTATGGCAAAATCAAACAGCACTCTTTCCACAGGGAGTGGACAGGAGAAAAATAAAACGGATAGCAAATTATAATCCTGACCCAGACGAGAGAGAGAGAGAGAGAGAGAGAGAGAGAGAGAGAGAGAGAGAGAGAGAGAGAGAACTTGGGAAAATTGGAATCTCAATCTGGATCATAATTTGCCACTTTTACTGAGCAGGTTCATGCCGACTTCGAAGTTGTGTGGCGACACCATTATAATACCCTCATTCATCGAACGGTCGATTTTCATAAAAAAAACAACGGAGAAGGGATAATGTTCTATTTCTTTCTTTTTTGAAAGTTACGAACAAACGCACACGTGATATTATGGAAAACCGACTGAGACAAAACAAATTGTACATCAACTATGTGGATCCTATTTGCATCATTGAGAATTACGTTTTCAAACTTTCTTAACTTTTCAAGAAACAAGAACTGACTAGATTAAAGTTTAATCACTGATTATACAGTTTATCAAAAACAATTTTGTTTTGATGACACAACTTTTATCTTCTCTTCATTTCTGCAGAGATAAACACTTGAATGCGTCTTGTTTTTTTCTCTAAACAAAAACACTTTTATAACAATTGGTAAACATTAACTTTTACGACAACAACAGACGGTCGTTGAAAATGTCTTCAGTGTCTATATTTGGGCTTTTGAAGAAGGTTATTGAATTCAGCAATAATCTGCAACGAGAATAAAAACAAAAGATAAACGAGATTTTCTTCGTCTCACGTCACAAATGAACTTTTATTGTAAAAAGAATGTGTCAAGAAAATTTTATTTTACCGCATTGTTTTGTGATTGGAATTTAATATAGATTTGTTTGTTATACTTGAATAATAGAAACATTTCTTAACCTTTTGCGATACCAGTTTGCCCTTAAAGCCAAGTGAAGCAGATAAGAGTCACCTTTAGGCAGGTTGAGCGATTACAAATATTTGAAGTAATTATTTCATAGATTTTATTATCAGTCAATGTTATAACTATTTTTCTAGCGTTTATAATATAATATACTTAAACTACTCACCGTGATGGCGGCTAGAAATACTTTAGATTGCCTGCGCTTAGGGTTATTTATTTAAGGTGTCTATCCGAGCTGATTTGTGTCACTGGAGCTGTGTAGCTTACTCCACAGTATCCTCTTTTGATATTTTTTTTATTAGCAAATATTTTGTTTCATTTATTAGTACTCACCCTCCCTTGGGCGAAACTCTAGTTTTTCCGTGCGTTTTCTTTTTCTGATAATCCTGGTTACTTGCACGTTAAACAAGTTCTTGTGGCGTTGCTATATCAAAACTATCATACAGTACTTGCATAAGTGCTTTTTTTCTTGCAAGCCTTTTCTCAGTAAACCTTGCAATGCCTTTTGTGTTTCCATTTTTTCTTTTACCATGTATAAAATCTTTCTAATTCATAACATTATAACGCCGTCTTTCTACCATGATCTCCCGTAGACTTACCTGTCACCTTTCTGATCAGAGTTCAATTAAACAACATTTCTTAGAAAAACATAGCCGGCTAGGTAATATTAGACAGGTTTTGGTCGATAACACAATAATGCTCACACAAGCACACAGTAAAAAGAACCTTCAGATATTGGAGGTCATCTGCATTAAATCAAAGCAACACACATTTGATAAAATCACATTTCAATCTGGTCATAAAACATTACATTGCATTTAGACATATGGTTCTGTTAACATTTCGGTCTCTCACGCCGTATGACGTCATAGAACCACATTACAAATTTACGAACTGCGTCTGCTATTCGGTGACTGTTATCGTTGCTTTGCAATGTTTTATGTCAACACGAGATAAAATCATATTTGATGGTGGATGTCTTTATGTTAACGTCTCTGTAACCTCTCTGAAGATGGCTCATGTTAGCCGAAAGCTTGGAACCAGAATAATAAAAAATATCCAAATGTTGGACAATTTTGTCAAAATACGATGTTTAGAACGGCTCATGATTAAACATAATAGACATTCATTGTCTCTTATATTTAACAATGCATATATATATATATATATATATATATATATATATATATATATAGTGTATCGAGACAGCAAATAATTTTCTAAACATATACTGTTAAATATAAGAGACAATGAATGTCTAATATGTTTAATCATGAGCCGTTCTAAACATCGTATTTTGGCTTTAATTTCAGTTGAAAATAAAGACAAAATTTCTCCAAAATTTGGATATTTTTTATTAATTTGGTTCTAAGCTTTCGGCTCACATGACCCATCTTCAGAGAGGTTATAAGGACGGTAACACAATAACATCCACTATCAGCGACGATTTTATCTTGTGTTGACAAAACTCCGCTAAGCTTAGAACCAACTTAATAAAAACTTATCCAAATGTTGGAGAATTTTTGTCTTTATTTTCACCTGAAATTAAAGCCAAAATACGATGTTTAGAATGTCTCACGATTAAACATAATAGACATTCATTGTCTCTTATATTTAACAGTATACGTTTAGAATATATACATATATACAGCCTTTGAGATTTCACTCACCCGATCGACTCAGTCGATTAAAAACTTAATTGGGCGACTAAAGTTTATTGCTTTACTCGCCCGCGGTCGATTAAAAATTTCGCAGCGAAAAAAAGGAAATCTGATTCCTTTTACAACCCAAAAGTATGCAATTGAAGATTCACAAGTTACGTAGAATGACCTACAATGACCTTTTATCGTTCCGGTCAGAGTAAACATTCGTTTAATTAACGCTTCCAGTGTGGAGCCAAAATGTCTCTGTCGCCCAGATTAAAGGCGCTCACAGACTTATAGAAACTTTATCCTTGACTCCCCGCTTATGATAAGTAAAAACGAACATTTGAACGAAAGAAAAAAAAATACTTCTTTCAACCACGCACCGAAAAACAAATTATACAAGTAATTTTTTTTATAGAAAATCGTTGAGAAAATCAGATTTGCTATTTTTTTTATCATTTACATAGGTTCCCAACCTTTTTGCTGCGATTACCCCCAAATACAATTTCACTCTTATCCATTACCCCGATGAACAAATATCCGGAGTACAGGAAAAGAAGTGATTATATTTTCATACATCAAAAGCAGACAAAGTTAATGGAAAGTATTCAATACAATAGTACTAATCTATAACAATCAGAGGTATAGTAGCCGTAACCTAGGCGTACTTCTTAATATGAGTGTTGAGCTTGTATTACCTGTGCCATTTTATTTATTCTTAGCTTTGTGACTGAAAGGGCTATTGGGGCGTCGATTGCCACGTTGAGTCTGCTACGTTTCTTGGTCTTCATTCCAACGATACAGTGTGAAATTATAAGCTGATTGCCTCTTCCCAAACCAAACATTCATTACCCCCAAAATATAGGCTGATTAGCCCACTGGGGTAATTTACCCCGAGGTTGGGAACCATAGAAGATGGAGGTTGTAGACAAACAGAAGAAAAAAACTACGGATTTAGGTACCTTCACTCAATTAAGAAAATGGAGTCGATCGAGTAAAATGATTTTGAGGCAGGTAAATTTTTCCTCGTTCTCGACCGCCGGTCGAGTGATTTCCTTTTCAAATCTCAAAGGCTGCATATACATTCCATTTTTATATACTCTGAAAAATAACGTTTCGCCAATTTTTTAAAATCTAGCGTCTTTTTTGTTATCCGTTCTATTTATTTTTTTGACCTGGTTACAAGTCGTCGAACACCGATTTATTCTTTCCTCCAAGCAGCAACTCTTCTGACGACATGTCTGACGAAATATTGGGATTTGGCCTTATACAGTATACGGTCCAGGATTCTCATAGTGTTTCTTCCTTACTTTCTGATTATTTGCTTGCTATTTTAAAAGTAACCACAAGAGACATGATCACCCAAAGCGTGTATCACGTATGGCAATTAACTGACTGACTGAATATAATAGTTGAAAATATGATTAATGCTTCTACTGGGCATAAAGTGGGAGATCAGTTTTATATTGTTATGAAGTAATAAAATGATCCCCCACTAATTACTACTGAATAATATAATACATCTCTTCCCTTTCTAGCTATGAGTCAAATAACAGGACAGATTGGGTTCTATAGCCTTAGATGGTAACCAGTCTACCGCAGAAAGCAATAGCAACCTACTGCGGGATAATCTTCTGTCCAGTCAGTCATGTCTCGAAAGAGACATGATCGCACAAGTGTGTTTCACGTATGGCACTTAACTGACTAACTGAATTCATTTTAGGCAAAAACAATACACGTTATTCGTCACTGAGTTTGATCTCGTACTCTCGTACATTTTTTCAAAAACTGTTCTTACATGTCCGATATATTGTTTCTTAAATACACTTTGAAGTAAAATGGCATTTGTTATTTAACCCATAACTGGAAGGAACAGACAGATTAATATCTTTGTCAAGGGTTTTTTTACGCGTAATGAATTCTTCTTGTTCTATGTACCCTGTCTCTTCAGGATGTAGGCGATCATGGCTTTCCACGTTTTCCTATCACTGGTGTTTCTGAGCTCGCCTTCTCCTGTTACACCATGCAACCCTCGTT
The DNA here is from genome assembly GCA_037127315.1 of Ascarosepion bandense. NCBI lineage: Eukaryota > Metazoa > Mollusca > Cephalopoda > Sepiida > Sepiidae > Ascarosepion > Ascarosepion bandense. The sequence goes on from JBBBDQ010001578.1 coordinate 1,561,613, forward strand.
CCGTCATCCACCTGATTAGGTCCTTCAAATATGTTATCCGTTGCTTTCTCCTGTCTCTTTTCCCCCTATCTGGCCTGTTAGTATCATATTCTCCAAGTCCCCCTTCCTCATTGCATGTCCCAGGAACTTCAGCTGTCTCTTCCTGATGCTCAGTATTAATTTCCTTTTCGTTTCCATCATTTCTAAGACCTCATCATTGCTCATATGCTCGATCCACGATATTCGCAGCATCCTTCTGTAGAACCACATTTCAGTTGTTTCAAGCTTTTCCTTCATCTTTGATGATATTGTCCAGCATTCACTGCCATATTGAAGAACTGACATCAAATAGCAATCCAGTACTCTATTCCTTGTTTCTAACGAAATTGTCATGTTTCTTAATACCTTACTCAACTTCTGGAACGCTTCCTTCGCCATGCCAAATCGCCTTCGGATCTCTGTGTCGCATTTTCCGTCTTCTGTTAGAACACTTCCTAGGTATTTAAATTTTTGTACCTGCTTGATTCTAGTATCTCCGACCTGTGTTTGGCATTTTGGGCTGCTCTTTTTACTGATGACCATGCATTCGGTTTTCTTACCTTGGATAAATCCTTGATAAACTACGAAATCATAATCTGCAAGCATGATATCGATGTCTTTTTGAAGTATGGCTGGGGCGACTTTTATACCAAAAAATAAATCGGTTGACCTCATACAATTCCTTGTAATTTTGGAGTTCTTAACTCTGAACATTCTTTTTTTTCAATCTGGATTTGTAAATACGCTTCAAAAAGAGCCAACTTCGAATTTTTTTTTTCATTGTTTAAATTCGCAAAAGTTTCTTCGAGACTTGGTAATGGTTAGTTATGGGAATCCAAAAACGTATTTAATCCTGTCAAAAACTCAGCACAAACACAAATTTTATTTTATTTTTTCTTTATATACACTGATGGTTAATCTTTTCAAGAAGAGAGTGACAAGAAAGGACTACAAATAAACTGCAAGAAAAGCCGAATGCACGATTATCAGCAAAAAGAGTAGCCCATATTGCCAAATACAGGTCGGAGATACTAAAATCAAGCACATATAAAAATTTAAATACCTGGGAAGTGTTCTAACAGAAGACGCAAAGTGCGACACAGAGATCCGAAGGCGAATTGTCATGGCGAAAGACGCATTCCAGAAGCTGGGTAGAGTATGAAGAGACAGGAAAATTTCACTTGATCTGGATTATTATGTGATGTCAGTTCTTCAATATGGCAGTGGATGCTGGACAATATCATCGAAGATGAAGCAAAAAAATGAAGATGTGGTTCTACAGAAGGGTGCTGCGGATATCATGGATCGAGCCCAGGAACAAAGATGAGGTTTTGGAAAGGATGGAAAACGGAAAGGAAATTAATATTGAGCACCAGAAAAAGACAGCTAAAGCTCCTGGGACATGCAATAAGGAAGGAGGGTTTCGAGAACCTGATACTGACTGGACAGGTAGAGGGAAAGAGCGACAGGAGAAAACAGCTTGTAACACACTTGACGGGCCTGAGCAGGTGGATGGCAAAGCGGGGGGTTGCATGGTGTAACAGGGGAAAGCGTTCTAAGAGCCGCCAGGGATAGGGAGACGTGGAAGGTTGTGATTGCCTACCTCCTGAAAGAACAAGGCACATAGTAGAAGAAGAAGAAGAAGAAGAATCCTTTTTTTCAAGTTTGTCTAATTCTACGTTGATTTGATCCAATGCTTTAAACTGTACATTATATATCGATAAAATACGGGCGTCGACCTTTTTTTTCCCCTTGAAATTTCGCTTTGAATTTGAAACAACGGCCGAACTCATCCGACAGAACATCCGGAAATCATTTTTCATTTCTCCCTTTAAATGTTCATTCTTAAAAACAAAAAACTTAGCATTGACTGCTGATATAGAAGAATTCGGTTATTTAGCAATGGTACACATTCAATGAGTAAGTATTAATTTGTTTTTGAAAATTCCATAGGTACGATTACATGAATTGGACGAAGTTTCAATTAAGAATTTGTTAGTTTTACTTCAGAAATTATTTAGTTTATTTAGTTAGTTTATGGAATGAGAAATAAAGAATTCGGTTCCACATTCCTAGCACCTGAAGAAGACCGGAGCGTACAACGGCTGAAACGTCGTAAATAGGACAATAAAGATTAGGACAAACAGTGTTAATAATACAAATACTTGATTTTGTTATTTCATTTTAAACAATGTCATTAAACTTCGATCTCATCATTTACTTTACTATGTCCAGGTAATATTCTCAATATGTGCATTGTTCGTTGTGTTGCAATGGATACTGGCTCAGAACGAGAGCTCCCAATATCTTGCATTCGCTTACGAGCAAATATCCTTCGGAAAGGTATTAATCTTCTCCCCCCCAGGTAGGGGTTAAATAAATAGCAGGGCAGATTGGGTACTGCAGCCTTGGTTTACAACCAGTCAACCTCAGCCTACTGCGGGAAAACAATGCCGGGCTTAGTAACATCGCCCCCCACCGCAGAATGCAACCTGCGCCCCCCCGCCCTCATACTGAACCTACAATAAATGGTACTTTAAACAAAAGAACATACGATTGGAACGCAGATATTCGGTGATCATGGAAGAAATATACATGTTCATTTAAGGTCATAACCAATGATTTTTGTGTAAGGTTATTTTATTTTTACAACATTTTTCTTTTTCACGATTCATTTGGATTTGTTTTTAAGAGCAGGGTCCCCAAGTCCTACCCTTGTTATTTAACCCATAACTGGAGGGAATGGACGGATTAATACCTTTCCCAAGGGTACCAGTGCTTAAGTGAATACAGGGTATTCAACTGGAATTCGAACTCGGCTCACCGATTTCTCTTTCCGAGCCGATATCCACTGCACCACAATGCACATCCGTCACTATACGCTTACAGTACCTGGTATTCCCAAGCGGTCACCCATCTAAGTACTGACCAGGCTCAACGTTGCTTAACTTCGGTGATCGAGCGAGAACCGGTGTATTCAACGTGATAGGCCGTAAGCCCTAAATTGGTTATAAATTATAATTCATTTTAATAAGCTGAATTACCTCATATCATCAGACCACACAATATTCGTTCCATTTGGTACAAAAAATTTTGCCAGAATAAGCATTTCCTTTAACTGAAGAAAAAATAAGGAAAAAGAAAAAAGAAAAGGGTAAAAAGGGTCAGGACAGAGGCATTGGAGTCATATCAGTTGGGGGTATTCAGACCAGTCGCGAAGATGTTGACCACCAAGTCATTAACCGCATACTTCTAATCCCATGGATACGTATGCATTTGTAACCCCGCAAATTAACCCACCCATGAACACTAACTTATATACGTATACACATATGCGCACACATCCCCACATCTACATACAGATGTGACT